>WBNO01005368.1:25973-42954 GCA_013400575.1 Peucedramus taeniatus | reverse complement strand
TGTGGTTTTATTTTAAAATAAGTGAGAATTAAGGATGATGTTCTCAAGATCAGGGGTTTTAAAGTTTTTCTTCCTTTTTCTCATCTTTCCCTACCTTGGTATTGATTTGAAGTGTTTGTCAAAAAAAAAAATATGTTGAAATAAATATTTGCTGACCTTTCAACAAATCTAAGCAAATATAAAACTATTCAGATTTTATTAGAAAACTGCATATGCACAGTGAACAAAGGAATTTTAAAAAACAGTCGATTATAGCAGCTCAGAAGTGACAGAACAATGCGTGCTGGATTATATACTTTACTTCAGAATGTAAATGGACAGTTTATGAGGGGAATTTGTCTCCCTCTCATAATACAGATTAACACAGTGACAGGGTACTTACTGTATTGTACACACTGGAAGGGAAGAGTACATACTGGAAGGGTGTTTATCAATGCTTGACTAATGCAAAGTGAATTTGCCAGTCTCCATTTAAAACTACTTCTGTATTTGGTTTCAGTTAAACACTTTTTCTGAGATTTTGAGTGGGAACCCAACAGAAAGGTATTTTAGGCTAGTATGGAAGCTACATTGGAAGAAAAAAGGAAAAGGAAGACAACTCAGGTGCCACCAATCAACAAAAGTGTTTCCACTTAATATTTTGATAGCTGAAATAGTTGCTGCTTTAAAGCAGAAATTGTTTTTGCAGTGTATTACTTAGCTGACCTTGAGGAATTGCAGGATTCCTTAACTGTATCTGATAATTTGAAATCAGAAGGCAAAATATATTTAAAAGTAGTAAGATAAAGTAATTTTCTCTTAATTTTGGTCAGAATCTCTGGGGGAAGAGTAATAACTGCAGATAACTTAAAACAGTAAAGTAATTGAAGTCCATTTTTTTAAAGTTTGAATTAATTAAAAAGATGGAAAAATGCCTTGCCAGTCTCATTAATCCAGAAGTACTTCTGTATTTATAAGATCACATGCAATGAATAGAAGTGCTTATTTTAGGAAAGAATTAATAAGTAAAACACGCTGAATAGAGCTAATATGAAAAATTTAAATGGAACTCCTTCAGTTGTCTTTTGGAGTATCCTATAAACGGTGAACACTTTGAATCTCTTCACACATAAGCTGTTTTAAAGGCATTAATTTCCTCTGTGGATCTCCATTTCAGCCCAACTCTTAATGCATTTTAATTTTTTTTTTATTTTTTTAAAAACCAGAGGTAATTCCTCATCCACAGTTGTTTAATGTTAACTTACAGTATCCTGAATTTGCAGTATTTCATGGTGGAAAGATCTGTGCTGCAATCTGCTCTTAAGTTATGGTTATTAAGTTATGGTGGCAGTGGTACAATACTGGGTGAGTGGTAGATGTTGATCAGGGCACGTGTAGATAGAAGTCAGTGCTTACTCAACTTTTTAGAAGTTTGAGGAGGTGGAGCTTAAATGGGGAAATTAAAAATAGTGTTGCCTAGAAATGTATGATTTAATACAGGTAAAATCAGCAATGTTTTCTAGAATCCAGCTTAGGTACATTTTAAAGAATGACTGGCTGTCCACTGTGCCATCCGTGGGTGCCTTCCAAGGTTGCACTGAGGTGTAATAGTTAAATCTTTTCCATTAAAAGTTTACATAAATACTATACTACCCAGTTAATGCTTGCAAAGTTATTTTGGGGTGCATGGTTTCCAACAGAACTGTGTGTGAGCCTGTGCACAGAATTCCTCCTTTCAAACAAGTATTTGTTGTACTGTTGTCTGTCTAGAGTTGATCATCCAGCTGTTTATTTCTCCATATCCTGTTTTGACACAATGCTTTGTAATTTCCTACACCCCAGGAAGTTGCTGGGAAGATGTATCCTTAAAATATATGAAGGAAGCCCCTTCTAGGCAGTGTAAAAAGAAAAAAGAGGTACAAAGCACAACTATGCAGGAATCAAACGAACTTCAGTGTAAATTACATAACTTACAATGGGAAGTAAGTAGTGAAAATTATCTGATCCTGTATGAAAATCTGTCTTCTTAACTCATTTGTTAACATTGGAAGATTTTTCACATATAGTGGGCTGGATTTAAGATATAATCCTTATTATGTGTAACATCAGGAAATGTAGAACACTAAAAATAAAGTGTGTTTGTCTCCATAGTGCGGTGGAATGAAAACAGATGGCAGGCAGCACACATGGCTGCCAGAAGCTGGGAACACCCATTTGCAGAGTTCTTGCAGCTCTAAACAAAACAAGCCAAAACAAAGGAACTCTAAGAGGGGCAGAGATTGTTCCAGGCAGATATCAGGATATCTGTCTCTTCTCCACACCCACACTCCTCATTTCTTTACCTTTGGTTGCTCAAGCTAGAAATGGAAGTAAACTGCTCATTAAGAATTTAATGGACCTCCTTAATATTTGTCAAAACTTAGCACTTCTTAAGTATAGTCACTATTTAAAATAAATATCTAATTTCCATTGTAGGTTCAAGCCTCTGGGTTTGGACAAAATTTGAAGTTTTGCCAGTGTTGTCCAAGCAATTCAACAACACAAAAATGTGTCAATATTGAAGGGACTTCTGTGTCTCAACTTCTTATCATATGGAAGGTTGAGAAGGAAATTGCAGACACGTGCCTTCCTTTAACACAGTTGCTGTAATAACCTTAGGTCCTTTCTATACTTTGAATATTTTGGGGGAAATTATTCAACATTATTTGCAGTAGTTCAGCTTACCTGGTGCTGGTTCTGAAAGTTCTTTATGTGGTACTGCTGTTGCAAGCAATGCTGTATGCCTTGGACCTTATGGCCTGTCTAAACAGTAATCAATGATGTAATGTATATTATGTACCTGTATGATTGCTGGTCATATAGTTGTCAACATGAGCAGAAGGAAAGAGTAATAGCAGTAATACCTGGGACAATTTGGGGGTTTTTTATGCTAATCTTAGATATTTAATCCAAGCAGAAGGACAGTAGAGTAAAAAAAAAAAAAAAAAAAGTGTCTTTATTAGATTGAAACAATTCCGTCTTTACTTAAGGTTTTTAATTTCAGGAGCAGAATTTTGAGATTTCCCAGCCTATATTATGGAACTTAGATATGACCAATTAACAAGCCAAGATCAAATATATGTATTTTAGGTGTACAGATATTATGAAATGTGTAGAGGCTTAAATGTGACTGTGAATAAGATAATAATGATTTTCTCCATTGTTAAGATTTTTGTTCTTATTCTTGGGCTTGGGGGCTTTTTTTATGGTAAGCTTTGTAATTAGGCTTTAGCTTTGTTTATGATTAGCCTGCTTCAGTTTCTCCAGCTTTTTTTCTCATCTAACTTAAAACACATTTTAATTTACTTTAATTTATGTACAGTTGCAGCTGTATGGTAAATACTATGACAAAAAATAAGTTGATTTATTTATTTGGTAAAAGGAGATGAAAGGGATAGATTAAAAATATTCAAACTCAGCAGAAAAAAAAGCAATAGTAATTAAAATTGATGATGCCCAGAAACCAACAAAGTTACCAGGACTTAATAAAATTTTATGGTGAAAGAAAATGTAATGAACTCCATAAACTGATGCTGGCAAAAGTAGCTTCCAATGACTGACCCTGGGTTTGAGACATTTTACTGTGTGTTTATTTATATTTAGGTCCCTGAAAGTTTTCAGTAAAAGAAAATTGCTGAGACTAGTGTACAGGGGTTTTTTTAAATCTGTCTGAGATTTAAGGAATATCTGAGTTTAAATATTTTTTATTTTTATTAGTTTAAGCTATAGAACTAATTTTAGAATTAAGAACAGGATCCCACTTCTTATAGATAATTCCGTCCTTTGTTCCCGTAAATAACTTGGATCTTTGATTTTGGAAAAAGCGTGTTTAATGACATGTTTTAACCAAGAACTTTAGGGTCTGCATTACCTGTAAGGATGTGAGATTTCAGTGTGGCATTGAGCACCTGCTTAGACTTGAAAGACTGAGTCTCCTGTTAGAGGTCTTACAAACTGGGGGAAAGATGATTTCACTATATATTTCAATGGTGATGTTTCAGTGTATGTTCTGTTAACTTGATCTTTTTATTGCATAATGCTGAGTGTTATTTCATATCCTTGGAACTTCAGTAATACAGTGTATTGTCCTTGAAGTCCCAGGGGAACATATTTTCCCCACTGAAAATCATCAACTAGCAGCTTATCTCTGTTGCAATCAAGAGGAAATGCTGGACTTAGTTTAGATGAGCAGTTTGGATAACAATATACAGACTCCCCTGTGGAACAGTCGTAAGGAAACCGGCTGACGTAAGAGACTGAAGACATCTGAGAGTGCTGTTTAAGCAAACTCGAACTAAAGTAGGTGGAACAGTTGGTCACAGTCTCTTAGAGCAAATGGAGCAGCAAAGTACACAATGGAAGGAGAGAGCCTCACTCCTCGCCTCTGCATTATTTCCACTGTGAAGAGAAGGATGGAAGGTAATGGAATATATGTGTGTCCATGCTTGCATTGTATCAGAAGTCAAAATAACATAGTTAGGCTGCAGCAGCTTTCACTTTTAGCCAAACTGCCAGGGAAATGCATGGTGTATTAAAAAGCAAAGTTCACTACTGGCAAAAAGGATGTAAAACTTTATTGGCCAAAAGGGAAGTGCCTGGTTTTGGACTGCATTAAGAATTGTGGTGCTGTCCTGATTTGGTTTAGTATGAAGCATGCCCAAAACTGGTTTTGATTTGTGTTTTCTTTTGTTGGGTTGTGTAGGTTGGAGTTTCTGCCTGAGTATGCTAACTGATTTCCATGATGTTGGCAATAATGGTTTAAAAGAAAACAGTCTCATTTCCCCCCTCCTCCTGCCCCAAAAAAACCTAAACCAAAACATTCAAAATAAAAAATAAAAACACCCCCCACTAAAGATGTAGGAACACAAACAGGAAGTGTTCAAAGCTGCAGTTTAATTTTAGCACTAGGGGATGGAAAAAAGTTAATATCAGCGCTAATTAATGAATGTCAAATTGGCATCATTTGGAGGTTGTTTAGAAAAGCTGATTGTTTCCTTTTTTTAATAAACCAAATATTTTTGAAAGGAATTTGTATCATCATGGAGCCTTTCAAAACAGAGCCTTAGGAAGTTCTTGCCCAAGTGTCAGTACTATGCATGACCTGACTTTATAAGTTATATTATTAGTCATGTCAATTCTTCCTCTATACTTTGGAGTCCATCTTTGATAACGGTATTTTTAAAATATAAATCCATTTGATTTTTTTAGTAAGGGTGAAACCCCAAAGGTTATGTTCAGTGCAACAGACATTGCAATTTTTCTTGACTATGCACTGTAACTATATACTCATTTCATAGTTTTATTTCATGTTTTAAGGCTTGCTAGTAATTCATATCTGTACACCGACTTATTGATGAAAAAAAAAAAACTACTGAGTGACAGAAAGGTATGAAGGGCTTTCAACCAGGCACAACGTAAGAGTAACTTTCTGAAGACACAGAGACTTACGTGTATTTCTGGCCCACAGAAATAAAATCTGTGATAGGAAACAGACTAAGAAACATTTGCCAGAATACATTTACCTTTTCTACTTTTCATTTCATTTATTTCACATACAGGACTGATTACCAGTCACGTGAGTAAATTCAACCTTTTGTGAGTACTCAGTGAAAAATATAAAGTCCATCTGTGAACAGCGCATGTAGGCAACATATATGCCAGTGAAAGAGTGGCTGAAAGATTTTGGATGTGGAAAAAATCATTCATTTCTAAAGATCATGAGATTTACTGGCACGGGATAATCAATTCAGTAGAAATCAGCTAGAACCTATTCTGTTCCAAGGATTGAATGTTAAATTCATAACTGAGGAATATTTTATTGAAAAATTTGTATGGAAGGGACACTCCCTTGTCATGTGGTGTTTGTGGGTGGAGCAGGAATAACCACGAGCAGGACTAGCACTACATATTAGCATTACCTATATTAGTGGTGAGATGGAGGGATTCTGCAGTGAAGCATAAGCTGATGTTTTGTCTATCTTTTGGAAGATTCTTTTGTTTAACATGTGATATCAGCTGTCTCCTCACTGTTGTCTTCACTCTTAAAAGCCTTTCCAAATTTCCCTTTTTCTTAACTAGTGGTTTTTCATCCTTTGAAGCAGTGTCTGCAGTGGCAATCAAGGCAACTTCCCAGTGACTCATAGGTAACATCTGGAGGCTTCTGCACCATCCCTGGATTCTGTCCTTTTCTCTCTTCCCTGGTGTATCACAGGCTGGTACCCCAACCCCATACAAGCCTCCATGTATTCCCTAGTTTATGACAGCTGCTGTTCCCTCTCTGGGGGGCAGTGGGAGAAGCCATGAGGAGGACAGTACCATGGTCTGCTGAGGGTGTTCCTTGAATGTGGTCCTCTAAATCTACCACAGTCTTCATTGTTGGAAGATTTTGTTCATCTCTTTTTTCATTTTATTTCCTACCTGCTTTTTGTGTTATGTCATCACGTCATGTGTCACCCCACTCCCCATGGCATATTCATAACACAACTGAAGCCTCAGCTCCTGTCGTTCCAGGAATGTGTCCCTCTCTGGTATCCTCTTATGTTCCCAGTATTGTTCTGGTTCCCAGCAAGTCTACTGGCCACCAAGGGTAGCCTGCTGCAGGCCTGGTAACATAGGCCTTTCATAATTTTGAGACCCACTGTCATCCAGGAGCCTGAGAGGTGTTGCACGGCCCACAAAGCTGGGGAAAGTGAAGCAGCAGCCATTTTAAGGGAAGGGGTTAGGA
Source organism: Peucedramus taeniatus (assembly GCA_013400575.1). Taxonomy (NCBI): domain Eukaryota; kingdom Metazoa; phylum Chordata; class Aves; order Passeriformes; family Fringillidae; genus Peucedramus; species Peucedramus taeniatus. The sequence goes on along the minus strand of WBNO01005368.1, from coordinate 36,212 downwards.
CCGACATTACAACTTAGTGTTTTGGTATGTTTATGCATATAGTTCAAAAGGGCAATGAGGATCCTGACCAAAATAAATAAGCAGATTTTATTTCATGAGAAAATTTTTATCCACACCTCATAGAAACATTACAGAAGGACAACTGAAGGAATTGCCATGGAGATTCAGAGAGCTGAATGAATGACTATACATTAAGTTTGCATGCTGTGTTACAGGTATCTGTTGTAAGGCTATGAATGCTGTTATATATTCAATTTAACTCCAGAGAATAACCCAAACATGCTGAATTGAGAACAATATTTTTATTTCATTTCTTTTTGAAAGATTACCTATTGTTTTTTATAAATATGCAAAGACTTGTAGGAGTGGAAATGCAAAGCACAGCATTCACCCCATTAACATGCTAATTCATTTGGAGGGAACTGAAAAAGTAGTTTCACCTATTTTATTTGCATGTCCCTGCTAGTCTGTTACAGAACCTGTTAAGCCACTATGCCTGTGGCATAGTTAACAACCCTGGAGGGAACATCAACCTTAGGCATCGTGAGATGTCCCACCATGTACAGCATGGGAGTAGCGTAGGTCAAGGGTGGGATGAGAGGCACTGCAATCTTCCTGTTTGTGAAACACAGACAAGTGATCATAAATGAGCAGGGCAGACTTAAGCTTTAAGCAGGAGTGGGAGGGAGAGCTGTGTTCCGCATGTACGCTCCGCTGGGAGAATGTCTCGTACCAGGCAGCCTGGGAGTGCTCTGTGCTGTGCCTGGCTAAGGAGATGTTTGGCTTTGTGGCTAAAAGCAGTCATGCTGGTTTGGTGAAGCAACTCAGCTCTGAAGCATGTGCTGTGGATTATGTGTGAGTGCTGCAGCCTGTGCTACGTTCCCATGGGTTGGTTCGTGTGCCTGCCTCTATGGCCCATGACTGTGCTCTGTCTTGACTGTAGTCAAAAAGCTGGTGTGGCTCCGGCTTTGCAGTACTTCAACAACAACTATCAGGAAAGAAAGCATTGTTTGCTCTGAATTTTCTTCAATTCTGCACAGCAACTCAAAATTAGGACCTTTAGTTATTTGGGAGAATGGATTGTTTGATCAGAAAGCTGAGGAAAGCTTTATGATTTGAGAATTGAATGTTGCAAAGAACTATACGTATGCAATTGTTCTCTTAAACTTTAGCTATTCTGTGACTTCAAGTAATTTCATTGTGTTTTCAGCCTTTATGCCAGTGTGCTCTTTCATCATCATTACTCATGTCCCAGAGAACTGAGTCCCACGTATTTTGGGAGAAATGATAGAGAATGAGCAATTGAAAAAAAAAAACAGTTAGCAAACCAGTGGAATTCTCATGCATGAGAACTAACAAATTACTTTTCAATAAACTAACTGCAAGATGTAATGTAAAAAAGGAGCTTCCATGCTTCTTATCATGAGTCACAAGAGAAATGAACTCAGCAGAAAAATGTCATGTTTCAGTAGCGTGTCCAACATGTCTCAAAGGGTACAGAACATAAAAGAATCTGTAATAATATATCTGTCTTTTCCAAAAGAACTAACATTAGTACTGGTTCAAAGTAAATGGAATTCTGACATGATTGGTGTCAAATAATTTCAAAACCTGCTAGAAAATACACTGATATATAAACCCCATTTTCTAATTTAAGACACATTAGAGAAAGGAAAATGTTGAATGGGATGGAAACTGATACTATGTTGAAATTTCTGGGTAACGTGTATTGCCTTTTTATGAAAACCTGACGAATTCATTGTACTTATTACCTGGAAATAGAAGAATGTGAGCAGCAGTAAAAACCAAGGTAAAAGGAACCACACTACTTTCAGATAAATTTCAAGCACTTCAGAGCTTCCCACTCTTCAAAGGCTTTCTGCAATAAAAGCTTCCAGCAGAAGAGCATATGTGGAATAACAAAGCTCAGTAAAAACCAACTAAATGAAAAGGAAGGTGAGTTGTTATTATGGTTCTATAGCATGATGGTAAAACTTTGAGATGAGCTTACTATGAGGCACAGTACAGGAAATGTATTCTCTCTAGCTGCTATCTAGGAACACGGGGTATCACTATGTTGTTCCTTGCAAAATTATTTTAAAAATGAGGAATGTGATTATAGTATAACAGTTAACAGATTTGTTGCAAAAATAGATATGCTGGGGTTTTTTTGACACTTAGGTCTATCAGTAAGACAGTAGTTTTTCTTTTCTTCATAGTTTGCAAGAAATGAAGGAGTATTGTAAAAGAACTGCATTGATGAAAAACATTTTTCTTTACTGTTCTGCAAGTTAAATCCAATAGATTTCAAAAATAAATGTATAAAGTAGTGAGGACTACAGCGTCCATATTGTTTAGGTTAAAAACCTCCATATATATATGTACATCAAAGCAAGTTACTTTTAACACATCCTGTAGATGAAAAACTTTTTTCTAGAACATTGAAGTGAATTCACAAATTACTAAAGCACATATATTCAAAGTCATTCAAAAGACTGTTTTCCTTCTTCACAGGTGACAGCCAGGAATCCTAAATCAAAGAAAGAAATGCTGTGAACGGGATGCAGCTTTCTGAGGTGCTTAGAAATGGAAAGATCCTTTTGGAAACCATGCTGGATTGAAGACCTAGACTGAGATTTCCAGACTCTAATAAAAATATGGCATAGCAAAGTGCTGGCTAAATGATGCCTAAGCAGTCAAACAAATTGTCCTGGCCAGTACTGAAAGCTGTTGCTACTGCAACTTCTGCTACCTCTACCAGCAGTGGCTATGGTCACAGTGAGCAAGAGGCATATAAGGACCACTGATCCTGATGATTTTACTTCATCTGAAAACTGAGGTAATGTGTTCTTACATTTCTCTAAGAAAAACAGGAGCGCACTAAGGAGTAGGAAGAATCTGCAGAGCTGATTGGAACAATGTAAGGTATGTAGTGGAAGGAGATTATCAGCAGTGTTAGTTGGGTAAAAATAGAACAGTAGACCATAACCTAAACATAAAGTCCTATTTAATGTGTTGCATTTGGTGCTTTATTTACCCATTCTCCTAATAAATCCAGCAAGACTAAAATGCTAAGCAGAAATACCACTATTTAAAAAAATCATGGAGGACAGCTGCATGGTACTGGGAGAGAAACATTCAAGACCCAGAAATACCAATGTGTTAAAGGATCTAAAAAGATAACAAAATATTTTTTATTAATTTCTGATCACCTTTGCTTAATAGTAATAATATCTAGGGAAAATAGAAAAGTGCATGAAGCAGCTAGCAGTGACCATTTCAAAATACTGCTTGCCGAATCACCCAAGCTGTTGAATTACACAGCTCCTACTGAAATAAATAGGAACTGCTGCTGCTGAGCCTTGTTATAAATGAGGCCACCTGAGAAATTGTTGAATAGCTGATCTATAACAAGTTAGGGAGTTGTAAATTCAGAAAATGCTTATCATTAAGTGGGTGGCTGAGTCTTGGGTACATTTTACCTGTTTAGCTATACCCTTTATATTTTATTTAGTTGAAGTATACATCTTATTTTTGTAATTATTTTCTCAAAGACTTCTGAAAAATTAATTCTCAAAATCCTTAGAATAGTCTGCTATAGATAATCTGAAACAATGCATTTAAGCAAAGAGAATTATTAGTAAACAGGTTACTGGAAAGAATAACAACTTAAGTCATCTCGAAAAAAATACTCACAAAACAGTATTATTGTATAAACTTCCTTTTCTAAACTGCCTTGTAATTGTCAGAAGAACATGGTGAGCACATTCCCTGTGCTGTGGGCTGTAAAAGTGTAATTCAAATTTTAGGCCATCTAGTACCAAATCAAAAACACTATGGTCTAGTAATTCAAAGCATTACGTCAGTATAAACTCAAGCTGCCAGTACAAATTTACTCTAAGGGTTTCTTCATTAATTTGTTGCATAGGTACGTGCAAACTGTGGTTCTGCTATTCTGTGCCTGACTGGATTCTTCATAGTTACCCCTGACTTTTCTTTTTGTTAGTTACTATTTCTTGTCTTCCCCACTTTCTGTGCTCAGGTGTATTGTTAGCTGATGTCCGCATGTGTACCTACCCTAGTCCTCTTTCAGAAGGATGTTCACAGGTCATTCACCCAACTCTTTTGTTGCTCTTTGCCTCAGGTATTCATGTGTTCAAGTATTGCAAAACTTGTGGCCTCCTTCTCTTTTTGTCTTTGACCTCAGCATAAACTATGTGGATACACTGGCCACACTTTAATGCCATGCTCTGCCTTGGTGGAGATTGAGCCATCTGCCTCTCTTGGGTCTTTCTTGAGACTTTTCTCTTCTTGGGTTACCACAAGAACCACACAACTCCCTTCTGAGAAGGGGAATGCAAATGCACACCCTGTCCTAGTCATCATTGATTCTAGTAAAAACTGGTGATACAGTGAAGCTGTGCAGAAAAGCTTGCCCTTTCTATTTCCTCCTGATGATAAGTCAAAACATTGTGTGTCAGAGGTGGTTGAATTCTAGCTCAAGAGAGCAAAGTCCCATCTGTTTAGACATTTCCCAGAATAGTGGGCTTCTTTGCCGTCTACATCACTCATCACTTTTCCCCACAGATTCAACATATCCATACGTGCCTTGTATAGAAAAAACTCCTTCACTGTTGCAATGTGTTTTGTGCTACCCCTGTTTCATTTGTATTGGTATGTTCCATGTACCCCTGTTTTCCTAATGGTTTGCTCTGACTTGTTTTTCCCAGTTGTTCCCTGCCTTACCCCATGTCAATCTTCCCCAGTTTTGCTGAATCATTCCCCAATCTCCTCCCTGGACCTCTGTCAGTCACTCGGCCTCCCATCCCCTCTGTCTAGAATCTTCCAGCAGGGGCGTCGAGTGATTGGGCAGAGGCCAGGTCCCTCCTTCTGAGTGTACTCCAATTCGTGACCCTCAATGTCTGTTTCCCCTTGTTTCTCCACCCCCCCAGTTCCCCATTGGTTGGTGGGCAATCCCCTTCCTTGTTACCACCTCCCTTTAAAAGCTGATGTCCGCTCCTTGTTGTCGCTCTTTGCAGCTGCTTTCCCCTGAGGGTGGGAGCTCCTCAGAGCTCCCTAATAAACTTGGATTACAACCCCTGCAAAGAGTCCTCCTCTGACTCCTCTGCCGATGTCAGCTCGTCTCTTCCGATTAGGGCTAACTACCCTAGCCGCTCTCCGGTACTCCCCGTGCACTGGAGGGTGTCCCCCGCCACTCGCTGCGTCTAGAGCGGTCACAGAGTGGACGCGACGACGCTTCACCTTCCTGTCGTTCCAGGAATGACCTTCTGCTATTAGGAAGCAATCTTGATACTCAAAATCTGTAATGGAGTTCTGTCTGGGAGACTGGAGAAATACACTGGTAATGGGTACCTTCAATGAGCCAAGAGAGTCTTGCTGGGTGAAAATGAATTGCCACTCACATATTCTTGCCCAAACAGTCTTGTTTGGGTGAAGTGGTAGGAAAAAACCTGCATGTTTTAGTCAAAAGGAAATTCCGCTTTGGAAAGAGAGCTCCTTTATGGAGGGGCTGGGATAGAGGGACAATAAGAAAGGGCTATGTGACTAACATCAGAAAAGCTTCTCAAGGAAAGCCTAGCATGCTTTGCAGTATTCATCACCCTGAGCTAAAGGGAGTGCCTTTCTGAATGGCATTACATGCCCAAACCTTGCTGGCTGTTTACAGTCTCCACATTGATTAACAATGCCATAATGCAGTTGGTGATTCCCAGCCTCCAAATCACAGCAATCTCCTCTCAGCTCAGTATAACTGCTGAGATGGCCACTGCTGTCTCATGTATGTTCAGCACAGACTTCAAAATACATCACCTTCTCCATTCTGTGTTTTTTCCATTGTTTTTGTCCCTTCAGGCATTAGCATCTTTTCCAACTGCCACCAACTCTTCTAAAAGACTCGGTGTTAATAGCATGGATAGTAATTCTATTCATATTGAGAATTCCTCGCAGTATGGCAAGCTCAGCTTCCCCTGCTTCACCTCTGCATGCAACTTCTCTTGCTGTGTGTGGTCACTGCACAAGGGAGCTTTGTCCTATACAAGGGATTTCGATAGAAATACGTTTAATTTCTATGACCAGCTTCTGCTGGAGCAACAACTTTGTTTGTGCTGCTCAGTGAAAGTGTGTCACAATTTAAGACTGAGCTGACAGTGAGGAGACTGGGTGGGCTTGGATACTAAAGCCCTTCTAGTGACAGATAAATATTTAAAGTTTACAAGTGACACAACTTTCCTGTTTTGTGTGAGAGACTGTGCAGTTCGGGTGAGAGGCCAAGCACATCAGTGCGATGGTCTCTAACGCAACCTGTCTTCTGCAGCAGGGAGGTGGTGCCATCCAGGAGGAAGGCGGGTCAGTGCAGCACTCCCAGCCATGGCATGGGCAGTCCAGGATGGAGCCCAGGGGTCTCTGTAGCTAACCCTGGGGATTCTGCTGGACCTCTTCCCCAGCAACAACCTGGCAGTAGCATTCACAGCATGCCCCACTTGAGTTTTCCACACCTCTGCACAGCACTTAACGGATGAGTCACCAGAGGAGGAATTGGAGGGTAAACAGGGTTTAAGCTGTCCAAACCCTCTGTCAAACTGTCACAAGTGGCACATTGTTTCTGGAGGATTAAGATGGAAATGACCTGATGTTTTTCAAGAGACTGGTTGTGGAACAGTCTGGCCCCAGGAACAGCTGCTAACAGAAGTGCCATGGATACATCAGGTGTGTAAGTCCTGGGCACAGTTCAGCTGAGAGTGTCAGGCAGCTCTGTCAATGCAGGCACTGACTGCAGGCCAGACTAGGTAAGTCCTTTGCATTTCACACAGCAGAATGCAAATTGCTAATTGAGAAGCTGTGTGTGCAGAAGCATTGTCACAAAATCTGATAATATTTACAGACACCCACAGAAAACCACTAGTGTGGCCTCTTGCTAATTTAACAAAGGTGTCTGAGATACAATTGTGTAAGAACACATGACCAGGCTAAATTTATATCATTAGGTGATTCAGCCATGGGTAGACTTCTATTAAATACTTTGGAAATGTGGCCAGAAGGTCATTCACAATCAATGCAGTACAAGTATGTTGGTCACTCTTATATTGTACTGCCACAACCCTACTCAATAATTTAGTCAATTATTTCAAAATTATGTTAATGAATTATAATGAAATTTAAAAATGCAGTAGAATATGGAAATTATTTTATTGCGAGTGTATATATTTAATATTAAAATATGCAATGTTTGTTTATACCTCATTACAACTACATACAATGTGGAATGTATAATGTAATGGGCATCAACTTAGTTTCATAAATATTTTAGCACAAAATTACACTTTTTCCCGTGTAGTTTGCAGAAAAAGCAGAGCAGTGGTCAGTCATTTAAGTGGGTGTTTGTATCTGAGCATGTTCACAGATTAGATAAATGTACATAGTTCCACAAATAGTTCCTTTAAATCTGAATCCAGAAAACCCACATAGAAAGAAAAGGTTTTATTAGATAGTAAATAAACTAGAAGCAATAACTTAGAATAGATGGGAAGTTTGTACGTACCAAGTATGGAAATACTTAAAGATCATACATACAGCTGTCTTACTGCTAAAATGATTGAACACAAAGTAGTATTACAATAAATATTTTGCTTACTAAAAGCAGTAATGAAACTGGTTTAAGTAGATCATTGTTTTGAAAACCTCTAGGGTACTTCTGTTTATGTTATGGTCTACAACTATGAGGACAAGTAAATCTCCAATGAATTGAAATAGGACTTTGTGTGTACTATCTCAAGGGGATTATTAATTTAAAATGTCACATAATAAGTGTGAAGTATTTGACATGAACTGGTAGTGCATCATTTGGGCAGGTTGCATCCAGTAAAGTAATTCCACTCCTATCAAAATGTTATGGCACTTGAATTTGATTCATGCTCAAATCTACTTCTATGTTTGTTTTAACAGGGATCTCTTAAGATGTGATGAGCAATCTCATTTCACGGCTTCACCTCTGCAGTCACAGAAGCAGCTGCTTTTAGTCTCACGAAAGCTTTGTCCCACAATCCTACATGACTAGCAATGCAACCACTCCGCATACACACATAAGTATTAGGGATAAAACCAACATCAACAATAAGCCAGTAACATGCTGTGCAGCTAGTGTAGTATAGGATGAGAATTAAATAAAATCCAACCTGGACAAAGTAATTTCAAAGACTAAAGAAAATGCTTGAGGGAGCATCAGCATTTCCTCATAAATCTGCTCCAGTGTGACAGACTGAACATGTCTGACCATGCACGTTCAAAGACCAGTAACTGCCAAGAAGAAACTCCCTCTGTCTCTCTCTAATATACATGGAATTGGCTGCCTTCAAGTTAGATTGCTATCTTCTGCTTGGCTCACATTGCAAAAGGCACTTCCCACACTGAGGACAGCCTATTTACTAAACAGCTGGAGCTAATGAGAACACAGTACACTAATGTTTGGGACTTGCTCTTTTTCTGCTGAATACAGTAATGGTCCTCTACTGATGCAGAAAGCTTTGAACAGATGCACTCCTGTTTTCTCTGATCCTCACAATATTCATTGCAGCAGTTTCCTGTACATAATTCATTTTAATGGCCCTACATATAAATTTGAGATTTTGGGGAAAAAAAAAATCGACACGGTTCTAATCAGCAAGCTCAAAATTCTGAAGCACTAGGCATAACCCTGTAAGCGCTACCTTGTGGTTCTGCAAGAAACACTCTTTATCTTGCCAAAAGTAGAAGAAAACACAGCCTACAGTTCAGAGGTACATGCAGCTGCTGGAAACTAGGCTGGAACAGATACCTTACTGTCCCTTCTAGGCAGATGCCATCATTTTCCATAATCCCTATGCAGCACTTAGATATTAGTTTAATAGCTTCCTTACAGACTGGCAGAGTAAAATTATGCTAAATAAGCAATATTTACTAGAAATTCTGATCCTTCCCTTGGGGCCTAATTGAACATTACAACTGACTCCTCAAAAGTGGCTGCTCCATTTCCAATCCCTTTACTCCTTAGGAAAAGCATTTTGCAAAAGGAAAAACCTTTAAATTATTGCTCTTCCTTTGAAATGGTTCCCTGATTTGTCTGCTAGCTCAGATGCAGTGCTCCTACTGATTCCTCCTTTCGAGACTTTACATTCTTAATAATTCAAGGAGTGGAACAGGCCAGACTAGGTAAGTCCTTTGCATTTCACACAGCAGAATGCAAATTGCTAATTGAGAAGCTGTGTGTGCAGAAGCATTGTCACAAAATCTATTTTTGTGATATTTACAGTTTATATATATATAGGTATATATACATTTGGTGCAAAGTATGTAAAACTGTACGTATTTTTTGTGCTGATACCTAAAATGACGTGAATTTTGGGCTTTGTATACACACCGGTTGGATCTAGGAAGGAGATGCTAAGTTTTTTGGCCACAGCGTTTTTTCAAAACGGCGATCAGGGTTGTGTGCTGTGTACAGAACGGGGTGCTGTGCTGTGTGACTCTGTATGAGGACTTCACACGGAGATGCTCAAATGTAGGATAAAGGTCTGTGAGCTGTCCGAGTTAAAGAGCTCCTCGGGCCCATTCCCAGAGCCCAGAAGAGGGCAGTGGATTGTAAACACTCTCCTGCCTGGAGCCCCGGGACTTCCACCCTGCTGCTACCGCCGCAGGTCGCGGCGGTGACAATTGCAGGGTCCAGTTACGGGGCTAGCGGAAAGGGGGCGGCTGCCCCCGGCCCACCCACCGCATCACCTCTTCTCCGTCCGCGCATCGCAGCATCATCCACCTGGAACACCAGGGCAACGGGACAGCCGTGCCCTGCCGGACCCCGCACCAATTCCCCTGTGTAGTCACGGGAAAGCGAGGCGTCTCCCTGCCCGCTGTCGCAGAGCGGGACGATGGGCTGAGGGAGCCCGTCGCTGACCTGGCAGCTGGGCGCTGCTTCGCCGCGGTCCCTATCCCGGTCCAGCCGCTCCATCCCCATCCCTATCGCGATCCAACCGCTCCGCCTCCCCTCGCGCCGCCCCCCGCGCGCGCGGCAGCGCCCCCATGCGGGCCGTTCGCGCCCTGTTGCCACCCTCGGTGACGTCACACACGGCCTCTCCTTCTGGCTTCTCGGATTGGCCGGCGTCCCGCGCAGCCTTCCCGCCTCCAGAGCGCGATTGGCGGGCCGGCCCGTGATTGGCGGGCAGGAGGCGCGGGGGGAGAAGAGGCCCGGGC
>WBNO01005368.1:0-25531 GCA_013400575.1 Peucedramus taeniatus | reverse complement strand
GCGAAGGGCGGGCGCGGAGCGGCCCCAGGCGCGGTGTCGGTGCCGGCCCTCCCGGCCGCCTCCGAGCGCCCTCGCCTCGGCTGAGGAGAGACGGGCAGAAAATGGCAAAGTCTGGAGGAGGAGGAGGAGGAGGAGGAGGCGGCGGCGGCAGCGGGGGACTGACTTGGGTGGTAAGTTGTGGGGCTACATTCTGTTGTTCGTGGGTTTTGCTACTCGTGTTTTGTTATTATTACTATTATTTCTATTTGCGTCCCTTGCGTGTGTGGAAAGAGCGCGGGCTGGCTTTGAAGGGAGGGAAGAAGCTGAGGGCTGGCGTGGAAAGCGAAGCGCTGTAGAGCCGCCGCTCGGTGGAGGGCTCCGGGATAGGAGGAGGAAGGCTGGGCTTGGAATTGATGTTACAGGAGGGGAGATTTTATCCCTGTGGGGGGCTTCTCGGGGTGCTGGGAGCCGTCTGGAAGAGGTCAGTCTGTGAGCAAACAGGTGGGAAGCTCCCGGGGGTAGCGGGTGGGTCATCAGGGCTGTCTTGAAGCCCCTGTCCTCCAAATCGAGATACGGTCTGTCTGTCTGTCGTCCCGCCAGAGTTGCGGGTATTGCCTCTTGTTCCTAGAGCAAAGCCTTTGCGGGCTAGCAGAGGGTCTTTGTGTTGATCCCATTTTCTTTTCCATCTGTGTGCAAGGACAATACCTGAAGTTCCCAGGATTCAGAGACAGGAAGCAGGAGCTGTGTGCTTGCTATTCCATCTTGGCATTCAACTTCATCATCCTCCAAAAGTTGTAACTCTGTAACAGACCCAAGAAGGGGGTGTTTTACTGCCTTTCGTAGATTGGTCGGAAGTATTAAGATTAGAGAGTGTGCTGGTGATAGCTGACTCTAGAATTGGTGGATCCTTTTGAACCTCCTTGTAGTCCTTTGAGAGTGCTGGCCTCCAGTGCTGAGGTGCTCTCCTTGTCAGTAGTAGGAGCGGATGCTCTCAGGTTTTGGTGAGACCTGAGAGGAAGGAGGAGCAAAGGTGACCTGGAGGGGTCTGGTTCAGCCAATCAGTAACTCCCCTGCCTTTCTCTTGCTCAGCATAGAGGGGTAACTTCTTCAATGTTTAAGCAGGAGACACTAGATCTTGATGGACAGGTATCTTTAATCAGACACTTGTGCTTTACAGAGGTGGGAACTTTAAAAAAGTCTTGTTAAACAGAATAACGGCAAACTTGTTCTTGTGTCCCTCCACGTCTTGGAGCTGTTGAAAATGAGGTATTATTGGAGTGACCAAATCCTGTGTGTTCTGATGGTGGACTATTTCCATGGATCTAATTACTGCATTTTATGTTGGCAGTTCTCTTTAATTTTAAGAAGCTGGCAGCATGTAAAGGTATATTAAAAAAATGTGCAAGTTTCTAGGTGTGCCACTTGAAATCATGCAGTTTAGCCATGGGAACATGTCTAAGTTGAGAAGCTAAAATGGTTCTCCTTTCTTTTCACAATACTTTGCAATCTTGTATCAACTGTGGTCTTTGGATGGCTCTTCAGAATTAAGATTTTACCATATAGGTTTGACCAAGTAATTGAAAGTTTTACAGCTCATACAGAAAACTGCAGAATGAAGTGTGAAAATTACTGAATAGGCATTTTTATTGAAACATGTTCTTAAATGTAATGGGGTTGAAATTATGGTGCGTCAACAGTTTCCTACAACTGGAAATGATCAAACTTTTCATTCTCTAAAAATAGTAAAAGTTTAAAGTGTTTTTGTCAACTCAAGAGTCATTGTGGGGAAATAATCAGATTTTAGTTGAAACTGTGTTCATTTGTTTTTTCAGAAAACAGTGGGACATTCTTTCTTTCTCTCATGTACATTTTAAATGATGAAGGTAGGATTTCTGAGCCAGCTCCTAAAACCAGACCTGTTCCATGTCAGCTGTGGAACACTGGCATGCAAAAGAACAATATTGTTGTAGCACTGAATTGAACAGGGCCATGGTCTGTGTGCCAGGCTGAAAAAAATACTGGTTTGGGTGTTGGTTCATTTGTAAATGATCGTGTGCTGTCCTTGAGGAGGGTGAGAGGGACAGAGGTAGGGACAGTTTAGTTTCAGGTGTCTGGCTTTAATCTGCTTGCCATATATCTGCTGGATATGCAACCACTTGCAGTTCAGTTGTAGGTCGTTTTGAAACCACCTTGATTTCTTTCAAATTCTTGCTAGTGTGTTGAAACCGCTAGGATGCTTCTCTGTCTGAGTAATGTATTCTCTGTAGTTTGTGGTGTCTTAATAAGACCACGAGTTAAACGAGTTAAAATTGAAGGGTAACAGAACAAAGTCTGGCCCTAAAGATGAGGAATCATTTAAAACTTGGTGGGATGTTAATTAATGTTTCAAACTAGCAGATCCTGTGTACATCACCTGGTTGCTCACATTTTAGTAAAGAGTTGGGTTTTAACTTCAGCTTTGGGTGTGATTCAGAGAGGATGCTTGTAGGTAGGAAAGAATTACATGCAGTTGAGAAAAAGGAAAGGTACTTCCTATAACAGAGATTTTACCCTAGAGTGAATTTCACGATGAGACATCATACAAGCATCAGGTGATACCTACTTTTACTTTTAAAAGAAAGAGGAATTAAATGTTTATGGAAACAAACAGCAAGTCATCTGTGTTTTCAGCTGTACCAGGGCTTGAAGAAATTCAACTTGTTAGGCACAATTACCAGTGATGGAACACATGAGAGTACAATAACTGAAAATGCATACTGGGAAAATAATTTAGCATTATTTAACTGGAGACAACCTCTGATTTATAAAATGTACTTGCTTGTTATTTTAATAGCTTTTTTTTTTCTTGGTCTGGTTGATGATTTTCTGAAATCAACTTGCAGCTCTGCACTCCAATAGTTGGTAGAAGGTGGAAAGATGAGTGACAGAGTGATATAAATTACTTTTGGTGGGTGACCTCCAAGTGTCACTCACAAAGGTTCTAGGCTGTATTAAGAGTTTGGTACAAAGCGTGGATTTGTAACTAGAAGAGTTTTCATTGGTGAAACGTAATGGCATTTTCTAATGCTAGAAAAACTTACTGTGAACAAAAGAAATAATTCTTCAGCCTCTGAGTGTATTTAGGAATCAAAGAAAATGAATTGTAATGGTGCAGTAATAGTACTTGATTTGTTTTTATAAATATGCCTTTTATTGTGAAGGTGAAGTCATTGTAAGTAACACTTTGAAGTGCGTTGGTTCTGATACAATGGTAATGCCTACAAAACTGAGTATTTCAAACAAGCAGTGTTTAATCACTTACTTCTGTCAGTGTTTTCAAGACTTTTTCCCCTACCCTAAGAGCTATATGAGCCTGATAAATGGAAGCTGAGAGTGCTGATAACGATTTAGGACTTTAAACACTACTTCCACTTTCCTGTCCTTGGTGAAAGGGACAGGTTTTGACTCTAGGAAATGCTAGCTTAAATTGAATATATGCTGAGTGTTCATGTGATTTCTCTTTTAAAAAATATCATTAATATCTGCTCTTTAGATGGAGTGGAATAGAAATAATGTATATTATTAGTAGGCGGAAATATTGCATATATTTGGGTTATGCCTGTTTGAATAAATACAGTAGCTGTATATTGGTAAGTGAAAAAAACCACTTTCAAATAATCTAAATTCAGATATAAGCATCTTTCAGAAGATTCAGAGTTTGCCTTAAAAATAAAGTAATTTTAACTTAATACTGTAATTTTTTTTAAATATAAAGAGTGAATGTCATTGATAAGATAGTAGGCTCAATACATTTTTTTTTAAAAAGCACCAACAAATAAAACCCAGCCAAGTCCTATTAAAGGGGCCTTGTCTTTCTTTTACTGTTTCATTTGAAATCAAATCCTTTTAACTTTAATAAAGGGATGCCTTTCAGTTTGATTTGGCTTTTAATATGTTCTGAGAGGATTAAAACAAGTCTTCCTCTTGAATAATATCCGATAACTTCTAGTGGTGTGTCATAGTTCACTGGTTATGGCTTCTGCACTGGGTGGCTTTTAACTTTATGGGTAGGTTTTTTGCATCTGAAGTCTGAACTGGATCTTTTCTGCCCCAAGGATCTGCCCATCACTGCTACACTGAGCTTTGACTGTTCTCTGATTTGGGAGCAGGGGCTTTTGGACAGAAGCAATGCAGGAGTTCCCTTCTGACGGTATAGTGCTTGGAGGGAGAGTGTGGGGCTGAGACAGTGTACCCAACAGTTGCATTGTGTTACTGCTCTATCACGGGTCTGTTTCTGTAAGCTATCAGGTTCTGCCTGCCTCAAGTACAAACAGTTGGCAGATACGGTCAGTAATATGAACAAATCCTAATGAAATCTTCTGTTTTTAGAAATTAGCATACTGCCCTAGAGGTGAACCAAGGGTAAATAGTCCTTTATCCTTTTTATCGCTGTTCATTACTATGCTATTCATTTCAAAGGAGGAGTAGGTGGTTGATGTTCCTACTCCTGAGTCCTTTAGTCCTCTTTAGTTGCCTCTCCAGACCCAGGTTAAAGCTCAGAATTAGCTTTCTGTTCTTTCCATTGCATTATCTGGATCAGGCCTTCTGTTTCTCCGCTGGCTGCAGCTGGGCTGGCACAGAGTTGTCACATATGTAACACTTGTTACATGCGCTGTTAGTTTGTCTTATCTTTCCTCTGCTATGCTGTGGTGTCTGCAGAGCAGGCGGGGCGTGGGGGAAAAGTCTTGTGTTGTTGCCAAGCCTGGTTTTAGTGCTCTTCTCTTGCTTTTCATGAGTGTCTGTCTTTTGCTATTATGGTGACCAGAGAACTGGGAGGTTTTTTGTTCTCTGTGTCCTGTGTGTCCTCCCCCTTCTTTTTTTCACAGTTATACAATGAAAAGAAAGTCAGATCTGAAATACTTGCCCCAGTGTATTAATACTTATATTTACTTTTACTAAACAGAATGTGTTTTTTAGGCTTTGAGCTATAGAGTTATATCCAACAGTTGAGGGGAAGCAGCATTCCCTCCTGGTCCTGTAGTATTTCTGATTCTGCTGCCCTTAAGGAAGCAGTGCTGTAAAGAGGTGTCATGACTCCCCTGGATATTCCAGCACCAGAGGGAAATGTTTGTGGCTCAGTTGGGTGAGTAAGACACAATAGTTCTGAAGAGGGATTCCTCAGGTGTTTTGGTTTGCCTGCCAGAAAATAAGTGGTTGCTCCTTATCCTCTACCCTCCGCACCACCATTCATTGAATACTTCTGTTGTCCAGTCTTCTCCTTGTCAGAGTGCTGAATAATGCAGGATCAAAGAAGTGATAGAGGTGATATCAAGTGGAGGCTTGGTACTGGAACAGGATCGGGGCCAGGTCTTTGTCAGCAGCTGAGCCAGTGCCACAGCTCAGTACGTGCATCTGCACCCTCTGTTTCCTGAGCTGGGAGGAAACCTCCTTCTGGCATAGATGAAAGGCTGATGAATGCATAGGAGTGGGGAGCTCAGTTGTAACCAAGTCTAGGGATGGGAAGGGATGTGTATCTCAGGGTTTGGGGAGGAATTGATTTTAGAAGGTTTGTGGGTGATTGCTTTAGGTGTTCAGGGAGGAAAGGTGTTCGTTCGAGCACGTGCCTTCTGTTAATGTTCGACCTGTGAAATTTGTGTGTGTGCATACATTTAATTTCTAAGATGCCTGTGCTGCATTAAAGAGTAAGTAAGGAATTACTTTATTTGGACAGATAAAGTAACCTTTCCAAATAAAAGAACATATAAGTAGTCTAAGATAGACAGCTTAGGTCTGAAAAAATGACTGATTAAATTTAGTATTTCATTTGCATTGACTTTATTTTTCCAGAAGCAGGTTTTTACCTTGCATCTAAACTGTCTTGTGTGTCTATGTGCAAAGGCAGTCTGCAAATGCATGTTTATGTTTCAATTAATGAAAAGCAGCACATGTGATTCATAGCTGATGGATGGGAGCGATTCCATCCCTGGAAGTGAGTTTATATATATATATGTATATATAAAATAGATTATATATAGAAAACTTAAGAATGAAGATTGTTACAGAAAATTTAGTTTTCCTCATTTGAAACAGTAAATTTCTTTCAAGCCGCCCACAGTGGAAATATTATTCTGCATTTAGTAGGTGCTTTGAATGTTTTCAAAAGAGAAAAAAATACATAGTTCTAAATGTGTATAACTGTGTGAAGACGTCTCTGTTGAAAATTGCATGCTTGGAAACATAGTGGTGTCTTCTCAAGTACTTGTACTGGAACACAGGTATTTTGGAAGAATGTATTTTGAGGCTAGTATTCCAGATTTAAAGTAGATTGTAAATCAAGGCATATAGAATGTTATTACATAACTTTGAAAATAAATACTAAAATTTGAACTATGTTTTAAGTTCTAGTGATAAAAACAAAGTGTCAAGATCAAACACCAAATATTTATTTGTGTTGCAAATATAGAAGAAAACTGTTTCTCATAAGTGAAGCGATAAACCAGCTCTTAGTAATTTTTATTCAAAAGTGTTTCCTAGCTGTATTCTTCAGGTATTTCAGTAAGAATACTCAAAAATTTGGTGTGAAAAGCAGGAAAATATTCCTCCCCTCCTTGACAAGTGAGCATCAGATCTGCTATTTTTAACATTTCAGTGATTGCAAATGCTTTTACTCTTATGAACTAAGTCCTTTTAAGTCATGTTTTGAAGTGAGTTGTTAACTTATTCTATGGTATCAACTCATCTAGTTTCATTTAATAAAGCTATTTTAATATCCTGTCTGTGTCTCAATGCAATGCCAATTTACATAGAAATACAGTTTGCCACTGAAAGTAAACTACTACTTCTGTTTTTTTATTTTGTGAAAATGATAAATCTGTGTATTTGTTACACTGTGCATATCTAGCAATTCTAGTGGGTTTTTTCAGCAAGTAAGCAAAAAGGGTGTTAGCCAACTTAGTGTAAAATCTACTTGAGCTAGAACATGTTTGAAAGGTTCAGACCTAAACATCAGGTCTATATTTTCCTTTGGACATAATTTAAAAAGCTAACTTAAAGGGGAAAAAAAAGGAAATATGTAAAAAAAGGATTAAAATGCTTAATGTACTATTTTTTTCCTGATTTGTGAAGTAGAATTGCAGTTGAGATATTAAACCATCCTCCTCTCATGGACACCACGTCTTGATTTTTTTTGATCATTTTTAGTGAATGAATGGACCTAGTTCATCTTGGATTTCCTGTTCCTTCTTCAGACATTGGAAACTTATGAGAAGAGCAAATGTATGAAAAACTGGGCAAATGCCTACCTTATTGAGGTGCCAAAAACTCACACCATCTTTCTCAATCTGTGATGGAATCTTCAAGGAGAGAGCAAGAAATAATATTTTCTTTTCATGACAAAATACAGGAGCCGTAAGATAACACTCAGAAGTTATTTTCCTATAAATCAAAAGAAGCTAAGATAAAGTAGAGGAAAAAAAAAAAAAAGCTCTTACAACCAGATAACTTGATATGTAATATTTCCTTAAGAACAGTTAGAATTCTGGAGTCATCCCCTAAGCAGGGCATATTTACTTATGAGAAATGGATAGTGTGAGCTACAGTGGAGATATTTACAGCTGTGTAATCCATGGTAGCTCTGGGCTATTTGGAGTTTTTAGGGATGATAGTGTAGTAGTGTGTGAGCATTTCAGTCCTGTGTTTATTCCCCAGTTGTGTGCCATGATATGAATGTACAAGAATGGCAAGGTGTCTGGGGAAAAATAACTTTGTCTCAGTCCAGCTGATGTAGAGAGTTCTGCTACCCGAAGTCATTCAGGTGTTACTCCCTACGTCAGCACTGAGCTTTTTGTTGGCTGGCATAGTGTTTTTTGTCATACTCTGTCTAGTGATCCTAACTTAGTGTTTTCCACTGCTGTTGTGTTACAGTATCATCATGAAAACTTTGAGCTGTCGTGTCACAATCTTGGAGTGAAAGGGAGGCAAGTTGCTTGGAGGAGAGCAGTTGCAAGAAGTGAGGCTGTTATTCTTTTTTGGTATTATGTAGATCCAGAAGAGGGTTTTTCTTAAACTCTCAAATAGGAGACTGTACAAGCATGTGGAAGATTGGCTGGGGGCAGAGGAAGAAGTTCCATACTGGTTTGCTGGTGGAGACAGAGGCAGATGGTCCAGATGCTTGAGAGAAAACAAACCTAAAGTTGTATCATGTTAGCCTGCTCTTCTTGATATTAGCTAAGTCTTTAAGAATAGGCCATGTAGATTTTCTTCTTTGCCAGCTGAGTGATAAAAATACATGTCAGGTAACAGGTGATGAAAATGCAAAACAATTTAAAAATTACTCTCAAAATATATTTGAAGTTTTTTATGAGTCTTTTATACGATACCTTCTATGGAGAGATTGAGTCTTCTGCCTGCCAAGACACAATTCTTAAATAGCACATTAAAGGTTAGAGTTTTGATGATCTTCAAGATTGTCAGCACTTTTAATGAACAGTCCTGAAAGGCTTTTCCTAATGACTTCATAGGAATGTTGTTGTGGGAGGATGAATGACTGAGGAAGAGAGGGGAGTTTTGGAACAGCATTAAGGGTTTATTGACTCATTGATGCATCTGTTTTCCTCCTTCTGAATTGCTGTCAGTGTCTGGAACACCAACCCTCTGTTCCTTTCTCATGGAATTTACTACAGGAGTGAGACTAGAATTTGTAGTATATTTATGAGGCTTATAAAACGTTTCAAGGCTTGTAAAGTCTCCAGAGGAGGATTAGATGTTGCATTGTAGGAGCTGTGCAATTAAACTCGAGCAACTTTTTTTTAAGGAACACTGGATTCATATTTATTTTGAAGTGGCAGAAAAAAAATAGATTTTTAAACTAGAGAATACCAGAAAATGTGGCTGTATTACCATAGGTGCTTCTAATTATAAAAAAGTAGTTTTTAGTGTGGACCAAATGTAGTGTGGGGTATGAATGTGTATAGTTTGTTCAGTGTTTGTGCAAAGTTTTTTTAAAAGGGAAAAAGCTCATTAATTTTCCTTTACGTGGTACCTTGTGTTAAGTAAATATGTTGCTATTGCTTTTCTGTGGAAGGTTCCAGGGAGGGGACTTGTAATAGTTTCTACTGATCATATTGCATTCCTTTTCAGGGCACCATGTGTATTAAAAGTATGAAAATGTATCACAGTCGAGGTGTTTTAGTATTTCAATGCAAGGTAGAAAGGCAAATAACATAAGGGTATGTTATTATAAGCAACTTCTAGCATACTGATAGCTGTTATATTTGTGAGAGTTTAAGAATTTGCTTCTCTTGTTCAGCAGAGGATTGCTTCCCACTGAAGAGTGCAGTTGGATCAGTAACCTCTGAATGATATTTAGGCTTTCCCCTATTACTAAAGTAGTGTGAGTGGTAGTCTTGAACCCAACCAGAAAAGTCTGTGTTTGGGGTGCTCTGCAGAATGAAATCTTCATGTGTGACAGTAAACATGAGCTCAAAAACTACCCTGTGGGATTTGTTCTCTCCATGTGCTGTCTTGCAGCATGAATGTCTTGAATGTTGCCTTAGTCCTACCCAAATTTTTTTCTAATGTTTGTTTGTTAATAATGAAGATAGGTCAGCAGGGAAAAAATACCTTGCAGTATGATATGGGTTCAAGCTGGCCATAGAACCCAGAGCATCTGAAAGAAAATGTCACAGTGCTGATGTGATACTTGACATACAGCCTGTATGGGTTTCAAAGATTTTTTCTTTTTTCAGAAACAAAAATCTGTCAGGTTGTGGCAAGTAATCCTTACAATTGGGAAATGGAAATGTGCCGGGAATCTGGAACACTTTCACAGTACTCAAACTTATGATGCAGTAAAGCATTAGGAAAAGGTCAAGGATGTGGGAAACACTGAGTTATAAAGAGTTGCAGCCAAATACTGCTAACCTGAAGTTCAGATGTCAGAACCTCAAACTTTTTGATTTCTTGCCTAGTGGAGGCCTGTGTGTGAGCTGGCTGGTGAAACAGTGGACCAAGAAACAGATTTGGGCATTCTGTCATCAAACTGCTTCAGCCATTGGTTCCAAAGTGGTTCTGTTACGAGAACCTGTAAGAAAATAGTCATAAGGTGTTTTAAAGTATAACATTAATAAATTCCTTTTTGTGTTAGAGTGTTTTTTCCCTTGTTTGTCTCTGAATTTTAGCTGGAAATAAGAGATTCTTAGAAGATTATCTATTACCAGATCATCCATGGATGTACTTTTTGATACTGTGTGAGCAATAAAAACTTAAGTATTGGAATAGAACTTGTCAGTGGATAGACAACTAAAAATTTTCAGACCAACAGAAAAATCTAGCAATAAAATCCAGTGTAATTGTCATTATGCAAGGGCAGATGTTAGATACCTGCTTTTAAAGAACATAGTAAAGATCAGGATCTGATTGTATTTGCTGGTTGTGTGTAGAAGCCTGTGCCAAATAAAGCATGACTGTTGCTGTACTAACTTAATGTGACTGAAAGTGAATTAACACTTAAAACAATAAGACATCATTTTCTGGTCAGAAGTAATTACAGTGAGCATACATATTTGCACAAAGGTGTTATTCTTCAAAAAGAATGGAGAAAGCAAATCCCTAAATTTTTATTTAAGTCTGGTGTGCCTCTAAGTTGCGTATTAATAATCCTAAAAGAAAAATGATGCTACTTTTATGCTGTTTAGGTATTTACTAGGAAGATGAAGTTCTGTAATTCCAAGAGTGTCATTCTATCGTGCAGCTAAGCAATCTAACAATACCTGTTGAAAAGTGTGGGTTTTTTTTTTAACCATATCCTCTTAGCTGTGTGTTTCTGCTCTTTTCCTTGCACCACTAACTTGTCTGATTCTCTAGCAAGCTTGTTCAGAAAAGTGAGCTAGTGGACAACTGGTTGCTTCTGGTTGATGAAGAATGGGGAAAAGCTCTGTTTGCTCCCTGAATCAGAGGTGGATTTGATTCCACTGTAAGTAATGGAGGAGGGAAGAAATGGGCAAAATTCTGTCTTTGGCAACAATTAATAGTTTTGTTTTTCTCTAACAAATCTGACTGTTTTGGAGCTATTCCATAACTGGATCATCATCACTAAACTCTGTGTAATGTGATGCATTCAGAGTCCAGAGAGAAGTGTCAGAATGGGGGGATTAAAAAAAATAGGAATTTAAAATGAACAGATGGATTAGTCTCACTGGTGAGACTAGTTCTGGGTGAATTTTCTGGGAACTCCTTTCCATGATCAGCTTTGGGAAGGATGTGATAGAGAGATTTAGTTCGTGCCACTAATGGTATGTGACAGTCTATGGAAGTTTGCTGTGGTAAAGGGGAACTGTTACTTTTGTGTGTTTTCATCTTGGCAGGAGAGCCCAACCATTTGTTAAACACAGCAGGAGAGTGGTTTATTTTGAAACTCCCTCCAGTTTTGTTTTCATGGTGGGAGGTATTCTCAGCCACAGTTTTCTTTGGGAAGATTGCAAAATGTTTAGGTAAAATTGTATTCCTTGTCTATTTTTCTAGGGCAAGAAGAGGCAATTATGAGCCATATGACACACTGCAGTCAAGTGCATGTTATCTATAGAATTCCCTAGTAATTACCTTAAGGTACCTACACACTTTTTTTCTTGGAGGTATAGCATATCTCCCTCAGAAGAGATAGTTTTGTTTTGAACTGTAATCTGTGGATTTCTTTACTTAATTAACCTCCCAAGGTTTTACGGCTTAATTACACTCAGAATTTACTGTCGTGTCCCACTAAATGTGCTTATCTTACACTTTATTTAAGGAAATGTAGGACACATGGCATGTACTTTTATAAATTGTTATGTCCCAGGGCTGCATTTGCCTATTCAGGAGTACATATCAGGAGTATTCATTATATGGAGTAGTTTTATGAGTTTAAGGCAGAAAAGACAAAGTCAAAGGGAAGGTTTCCTTCCTCTTGTTCACCTACATATTCTCTTCTAGGCTCATTTATGCTTGTCTGCTAATGTAGAAAATAAGCCCTTTTCTTGCAACCTAATAGGGCTAAGAAGGAATGGACAGAGTAAACAAAACTGTTTGTTAGTGTTGTTGTACAGAGATATTTTGCAGTGGAGGAGACTATGACAGTGACCAATACAAAATTAAGTTTGTGTAAGTGGAGAGATACATTAACATGTTTTTGGGTTTTTCAACTTTATATGTGTGGAATTAATCTACCTAAGAGTTAAGCCTTCAATTAAAGTATGCAGTCAAACCAAAGATGTATATTCCAGCTATGGCAAGATTGAAACTGATTATGAAACCTGCTTTCTTTGTTGTAGGTTTACATGTTATTGTGTCTTTAGATAAGAATAGCTTTTCTCTGGTGCTGCCAAGCTCTCTAGATCAAGTGTGTATTAAGATTTAGCCATATTAAGTACAGCTGTTTGCAGCATAAGTAACCAAACTCAGCATGGTGGCTCAAGACACAAAGATGACATGACCTGGTTTTCATTACAAAAAGGCAAAAAAAAATTCTCTAATTTAATATGGATGTCATACATGCCTTCTTGTACACAGAGATGTCAATGGGTGAGAACACAACATGAAAAAAAAAAGGCAAAATGTGAAGAAAGAAGATGCCAAAGCGAAATATGTGAGTTCATGGGTTGAAAGTAGTAAAAGCCTTGTTGCCAAACCCAAGCTATCAGCAGCTACTTGGGTTCTGACTCTGGAGATCACCGAAGGAAAGAATGACTGCGACTTTCACACAGTACTAGATAAGTTCATGGCAAAAACACCTTCAAAAGGGAAGCTCTGCAGGCATTGCAATCATCCTGGGGAAAGCAGCTGCCTTGATAAGACCTGGTCGTGACAGCATGCACAATAGTCGTGATGCTGTAACCTGTGCAGCAATTGCTGTCAGCTGAGAATTGGGGTTTTTCTGTCCAGTTGTCACTATGCTGTGTTTAAGTGTGTGTAGGAAGCTGGCACCATCAGAGGTCACTGTATAAAGTATGACTGCATGTCTTTGAAGGAGGATGAACCGTGCCATAGGTTGTAGCTTTCCAAACTACTTAAGCGTGGTCGTCTTGCTGGCTTACCAGCATATGTGTGTATTTGTCACCAGTCTGGAGGGTTAGAAAGTCCACAAGATTAGTAAGAATTTTTAAAGTCTTGAATGTCACAAGACCGTTGGGAAAGTCATGCACTGTGTCTAAAAAAAAATAATAATAAATAAAAAAACCAGCAACATTAAAATTGCAAAGCAGACCTTGAACATTGGGTAACCTGTAAACAAACAAGCAAAAAGCAGTCTTACTGTGAAGCAGAAGACTTAAGCCCTTTGTGACACTTGGTTAATTCTCTTTAGGGGTTTTCTCATGAAACAACAGCTGATGCTGTTTTGAGAAGTGTTATTGAAGCTTTAACAATATGAAGATCTTTTATACAGGACAGAATACAAAAGGCATTCTTGAGGCAGTTCCAAAATATACAGCAGAGATTGTCAGTTAAACAGCACTGTGGTTAAGTGCTTGCCCAGTTTAAAACAAAAAAAAAAGAAAAATGGAGGAGGACTTTCCTGTTGCATTTATTTGTACTTTAAGTAGTAGGAATTTGGAAGTTGAAAGCACTTAAATTTTATTTTGTTTTTTTTATCAAGGAGCACAAAATGTAAAGACTGTGGATAGATCTCTATCCTGTGTTTGGTGATGAAGATTTTCTCTTTTTTGGAATGAGTTCTAAGCATCACTTAACTCTAAAAATGTCAATTTGAGATGGAGATAAAGAGATTCAGAATTGGTTTTCTGGGTACAGCATAGCCCAAAATGCTTGGCTATGCAAGGAAACTGCAGTTCTGTGGACTTCTGATCCTTGCATACCTGCATAATTACATTAATTTGTATAGTTGAATACGTTTGGGCTTTTGCTTTTATGCTTGTGTTCCAACAGCATGTTAAATAAGTTCTGAATGTTTATAACACGAGGGTTTTTTGCATGCAGAATATGTATGATTCTTGAAGTATTGTATGAATAAAATCATACATCATGAATGAAATCTGTCCTTCTCTATGACAACGAAATGAACATTTAAGTTTGGCATACTTTGTGATGTCTTAATAAAAGCTATAGCATTAAAGTTCATTAAAGTTCTTTAAGACTACTTTTTTCCTTTTTTATTTTTTTAATCATTGAGCAGAAAAAAAAATATTATGCTGATCCTTTGCATATTTTTCTCCCTTCTTAAATCATACATTATCATGTTCCAGTGAGTGTCTTATAGACAATAATGGACATAGGTGTCCCAGTGAGTACAGTAGCAGAAGATCCTTACTAATGCTGGCCTACAGCAAACCTTAAGTGTCCCCAAGAAGGGACACTTCTGCAGGGCTAACTCTTTTTGGGCATTAGTTTGTTTAGGTGTGACCTCCCTTGTCTGTCAGTGTGACAACAACTTGAAAGTAGCATCTCAACAGAAGATAGAGTTTTGATACTCTACATTTATTACCGATAAATTGGGAAGTATAAACTACTCTAAGCTGTCAGTAAGACTTTCACTGGAAAGCAGAAATGCATTTCCTAGCATTGTATTAAAGGCTTGTAGAAATCCCTTCCCAATATTCTGTTCTGTGATAATTTTTACCAATCTAGAGCTACTCGGTCACAATAAAATGGACTTTTGCTGATCTTCTGATTCTTACTCTATTTGTCCCATGTCATTTTTGCTATTGGAGGTAGGAACATTGTAGCCTAAATGTTTAGGCTAAGGTTTAAGTTCTCACTTTGTGTTAATGTGTTTGCTAAGTTGTGATGAGTGGTTAGATCCCAGTCCTCACACACTGGACGAGCAGAAACATTTTGGAGAACTGTCTCAGAACAGTCCTGAGAATATAATGCTGATACATGCCAACTGAAGAACTGTCATGTGATAACTGCCTATCACGAACTTCACTGACTGTATAAACTTCTTAAAGCCTAAGAATTGGGAGGAAATGAAACAATTCTGTTTGAACAATATTCTGATGGTCTTTGCACCTGGAATTCTTTTGCATTCTATATCAATTGCATCCCCTCTCTTCCATTTTTTCTAACACTTATTTAATTTGAGAAGTATTATATTATTTTCCTGCTAGTCACTGGTCCTTTCAGAACAAGTGAACGTAGTAAAACAGTGTTAACAGAGCTATGAGACCAGTAAGTGAGTTAAGGGTAATTCCTGTGAGATATGATGTCAAAGATGATAATAAAATAAAAAATATTTATATGCACATACAGTGAAACTCATTGGAAGCCTGGACATCATTCACAGAACTACTTAAATGAAAAAAAAATATGTTGCAACTATTAGCAATGCTTCTTTAGTAACAATTCTTATTTCTCCTCTTCCATGTACCAGTTTAATGGATCTGTTTGCAAAGTTTTGTTCCTTTTCTGCTTGCTTACTTGATTCATAGCTAATATTTTTAGGGTGATGGTGACAGGGTTATCACAGTTTAAAACCAAATAACTGTGAAGGCTAAATTAACTTGGATACCAAAGCCCTCTAATCACCCATGTGATTTTGCAACTTCCCTGTTTGGCAGAAAATGAGATAGACTCCAGAAGAATAGTCATGAGAGCTAGTGTTGTGGTTCCAACTCTGCTGCTGTGTGTAATCCTGGTGGCAGATTGTGAGGTTCCCTGCGTTCTTTTCCCTTTTCCTCTGGATGCTGTCAGATACAGGAGTAGGTAATAGAGAATTTTATTCTCATTTGGCATGTTCAGGTTTACTTGTGGCCAAATAATTGGTTGCTGTCATCACTGGTGCACACAGTCTGCCTCTCTCAAAGTTCTGGAAGTGTGCTTCCTAGAATTTCCATAAATGAACTAGAAAAATGTGATTTCTAAATCTGGAGGAGAAAGGTAATTTCCCATGTTATGAATAGAGTTAAATGCTGTATTCTTGTGCCGGGTGGGCAGGGGGAAGTGTAGAAGCATCAAAGCCTGAGTGCTAGAAGCTGGAGAAAATAAATGAGATTAATATGTGGAGAATTGTGTGCTAGAGGTTGGTGTTTAGCCTTTTTGATTCTGCTGAAGTTGTTAGCGTGAGTTAAGTATCCTTTGCTCCTTTTTCCTATGGATTTATGTGCTTTCTTGCCCTTTGCTTTCAGTGCTATCTGAGGCTGCAACAAAAGCTAGAATGAAGAAGTGATTACACTTCCTTTTGGCCATAAAATTTGCAGGATGATTGGTTAATTGAAGGTTGGATTTTAGCCTGTATTTGCTTTGTATAGACACATACTGGAAACAGCTGAATGAGAGGGAGAAAATTTGCCTGAGTGGCAAGTGGGTTTTGTCCCCATTATTTGTCAGGCAATGGTTTCTACTGGTCGTGTAACACCTGCTTCAGAGTTGATAAACCCCCTCTGAGAGAAGGTGGCAATTTCAGGTACTGGATGGGTGGGAACAGAATTTCTTATGTCTTCCTAAGCCAGGCAAATAAATCATCTGAGTTAAAGTTACATTTACTGGCATTTTTAAGATAATGCAGGTAATTCCAATTTATAGGTAGGAATGCATACTGTAAAGCATCATTACTGGTCTCTTTTATAAATATATATGCTTTTACTGTCTCAGAAGAGGGCCAACTATATTTGGTTGTTCTGAGATTAACGTTTTTTAATGTGGTTTTCATTCAATGGCAAGGTGGTATCTATCAGGAAAAAAAATGGCTTAAAGTGCACCAAATCTCTTTATCTCACCTCCCTCCCCATCCCAAAGTGGGTTAGTTTATCATTTACTGTTCTTCAAGGTATTTTTCATAAAATCCAGACAGATTAGGCTTGAATTCTGTTTAAGTTCCAACATTAGCCTATGTGATTCTCTCTTCTTACAGTCCTTGGCTTATTTCACAGAATCATAGAATGACCTGGGTTGGAGGGGACCTTAAAGATCATTAAGTTCCAATCCCCCTGCCATGGGCAGGGACATCTCCCACTAGACCAGATTGCTCAAAGTTCCATCCAGCCTGGCCTTGAACACTTCCAGGGTTTGGGCATCCACAATCCCTCTGAGCAACCTGTTCCAGTGCCTCACTAGCCTCACAGTAAAGAATGTCTTCCTAATACATAATCTAAACCTACTCTTTCAGTTTGAAGCCACCCCCCCTTGTCATTCCTCTGTATGCTCTTGTAAATAGTGTCTCTCCTTTCATCATGAAGCATTCTGGGATTGTATCAGGTTTGATCACTTCAAGAGAGAATGTAAATTATAGTAATTGAGAAGCCAGTAGGAGAGGCATTATGGTGTTTCTTAAGTCCTGCTGAATGAATTGTCCAGACTATAATGTAAAAGTATTGCTGTTACCATTTAGAACAATATTCAGTGTTCAATGCTTATGCACAAAATGGATGTTATAAATACTTAACCTGAAGAAATGAGTGCCTTTTGTGCTGTTGTTTCCTTATTTTGGTTTATTTTGCTTAGTAAATTGCTGAAGTTTGAATATGCAACAATTTGTTAAGGATCTGTCATGTAATCTGCTGATTTTTCTCTGTTGCAAGAATAGCTTTATCTAAATACATCTGAAAACCTAACATTTAAATTACATGACAAGTTTTGATTGTAATTTAAATCTCTGTCAGATTTTGTTTATCTCTCAAGAGTGACAGATTGAATGAGGTTGATTGTTGGTTTGGTTTGGTTTTTTAGACATTATTTGATAATCAGATGAATGCTTCAAAAAAGGAAGACTCAGAAAGCATTAATAAAAATGACACTTCAAAGAAGATGTCTGTTGAGAGAGTTTATCAGAAAAAGACTCAGCTTGAGCACATCCTCCTCCGTCCAGATACCTACATTGGGTCAGTTGAACCCTTAACTCAGGTAAGTGTCACTAAATTTACAGTCTTAATGGTTTTTGTCGTTTTAATGAGGAAATGTCTATTCTGGTTATTAAATAGATGCATTTCTGTGTTTCTCAGTATTCTGAATTAGAAGGTTAAAAACTGTGGTCTTGTTTATGTATGCTTGTGTAGGAAGGGTATGAGATAAGACTTGCTTTAAGGCATTGAATGCTTGGTTCATCTGAAAAGATAAGATTCAAAAAATACTGAAATCCAGTCAGAACACAAACACTCACCTATATGTGTAAACAGTCAGATATGTACTGTGTCTAGGTCTGTGCTCACAGACATGCCTATGTGCACACACATGCATGCATATTTGTAAGTAGCATTTGTTCTAGGTACAAAAATGCTTTGGTTTCTTGGTTTAGGTAGAGAACAGAGAATTTAAGCCTCCTGCTGGCACTTTCTTCAGTTGTTTTTGTGAAGTTGCAATCTACTTTGAACTTCACTGTGTGTACTGTTGGGAGTTCCCCGCCAAGCAGTAAATAATGGATTTTCATTATGGAATTCTTTGTGGGTACAGCTATAACTTTTGTAAACTTCTGCTTTTGTCTTGTATAGCTGCAGTAATCAAACTGTAAGAGGAAAGTTCCTGAAGGAGATAGATCTTAGAGAATCACAGACTGTTTACCAAGACAGTAAATACTTTTATTTTATGTTGTTTCCATGTAGTTAATGTGGGTTTATGATGAAGATGTAGGAATGAATTGCAGAGAAGTTACCTTTGTTCCAGGCTTGTACAAGATCTTTGATGAAATTCTTGGTAAGTATTTTTAACAATAATACTGCCTTAGCATTATGGAGTACGAGCTTTTCTGAGTGCTCTCAAAGTACATCAACTTGTATCTAAGTTTAAATCCTAGACTTGAGTCCTGCTAAACTGTAGGGGGTAAAGATTTAGTACATTCTAGAACCACAGAACAGTTTTAAAGGGAAGAGTTTTCAGCTGAACTTGTAAGAAAATGTAAATATTTGTTACTGAATGTCCAAACTAGATCATTCTTTGTGATGAATATTGTTACAAGATTTTTAATCTGTGAAGTGTTTTTAGGGCTACAATTTAAAGGGACATTTGAAAGAAGATTATTCCTTCAAAAGAATGCAACTTCTGAGATGTCTTTGTTCACTTAGATCATCCTTTCATCAATCATAAAAACTTTCTCATTCTGTTCAGAGGGATAGTGGTGGTAGTTTTCATGGATCATTTCTAGACTTCATACAGTTTAAAAATAAATGAATATCATACTGCCATTTAAAAGCACTACGACTGAGGCACAAAAAATTATTTTTAGAAAAATTTTGTCAAAATTCTCTGAGTTACTGTGATTACTGCTTGATGATATTCTGTTGGTGACAAGTGCACACTAATCAGCAGTAGAGATGTGGAATATCTGAATACTGTGCTGTTTTCTGAGCTCATATTTTGGCCTAATTGACATGAAATCTTGAATTTATCAGCTTATATGAAGTTCTGTTTAAAGGATTGGTAGGATTACCTCATAAATTAAATTACAGTCTACTGAGGCCAGATTTATCATGACCTTCATTATGTTCATAACTTTTCCACATCTTAAAATTGCTTTACAGCATTGCTGTCTTTGAGGCAATATATCTTAACCAGATGAAAAATAATGTTTAATGTTTTTTAATATTATATGAAACTTAGTACTTAATTTGATAAACATGGGAATGAAAACCTTTAATTGCTTCTGTTTTGAGTGCTGCCTCATAAATCTAAGTTTTTTGGCTTTTTGTGTTAGGGGGACCACTTCCATATTGTCCCATTCAGAAGGAAGATCAGTATTCTGTCATTATTGTAGTACTTCAGAGCTTATTGCTGCTTTATGAAGCACTGATAAGTGCTCCAGAGAGTGTGGATTGAGAGCTAAGGGACAGTGTAATAACATTGTGAAAATGGAACATTTTAGCTATGCATGCTTTTGAATGAAACTCCACTTCATGATTTTAGCAAAAGCACCTTGAAATATTTGATCTTATACTGAGGTCCTTGTCAGCTGTTAAGATATTATACTTTGGTGTTTTGGGGTTTTACCTTCATTTGTTTCATGGATGATGAGACAGATGCTGAAAATGACTGTAATGTGTTTTCACATTTAGTGGCCATAGTCACATTTCTGCTTCCTGTAGTTCATATACATGACAGTGCAATTTAATTAAATTCTGATCAAGTGTTAATTTGCAGTTATCATTGTTTTGATCCTAAACTATGTAGACTGTTAGTTACAAGTCTTGCAGGCTCTTTAGAGAGAACTTTTGCTGCAGTCAAAACACTCCTTAATGAATGTGACTTTTTTGGTTGGTTTCCATGTGAAAACTGGTCGGGTGATGCATATAAGTTTCTAGGGTTTTTTCATGTACATGCTGCAATTAATATCCAAACAAGAAAAACAAGAGAAGAATGAAGTGCTCCGTATGTTAAGAATAGTTATGAGCTCACAAAATTCACTTCTATATTTATTTCTGAGATAGTCTAACTGCTAAAAATAGAGTCAGTGATTATAAGAAGATTGAAAAATATCTTCTTGTAGATACTTGGTTTTATTTATAGACTCCAGTGTTAAGATACAAAATATATACAAAGAGCTACCAGATTAAGAAATAGCTGGACTATTGTAACTGGTCGTGGAATATGTATAAAATCAATTTTACAGACCAAGAGGTTAATAATTGCCTATGAAGTGTTAATTTGTGCTACTTTGTTTCATAGTAAATGCTGCTGACAATAAGCAGAGGGACAAGAATATGACTTGTATTAAAATATCCATTGATCCGTAAGTAAAAGCATGTTTTCATTTGCTTCCCTGCCAGTGCTATTGCAGTTTAGATTTGTACAAATTATTTTACTAATGAAATTGGATTTCTTGAAAACAGAATCTTTTTGGAATTATTTCCATTAGCTTCATATTTTAAGATAAAGAGGTGAATTAAAAGTGGTTAACATTAAGTGCTACTATTCTGAATTTGTAATAATTGCTTTCCTTAACCATTTGTAAAGGTTTGAATGAAACTTAAAACCAGAAGTTCAAAAATTTATGATAAATTTAAATTGGCAGTGCATAACTATAGCCAGCCAGGTCCTTTACGAATCTTAAATACCAGCTTTGAGGTTTTGTAACACAGTTTTGCCCCTCTTGAACTTCTGTGTTAACTCCTTTAGCATTAGGATAAGACTGTTTGAATTAGTCATCTCTATCACCATGAAACTTCATATTACAAATAGGTCATTTCCATGTTTTTGAAACTGAACACTCAAAGAAGTAACTTCTGGTGAGAAGTACTGTATTTAAAAATATGTGATTGGGTTCCTTTAATAGTACTTTTTCAGTGACATTTAACTGAATAATAAATTATTTAGAAAGCTAGTTTTCAGACCTATCCTTCAGGACAAATATGCTGAGAAGCGATTTTTCTACTTTCATCATGGAGTGGGAGGGAAATTATAAATGTGTAAATTTGCCTGACCTGTCCTGATTTTGAACTCTACAACACTCAAAAATGGAAATCCTCTGTAAGAGCTAGAAACATTAATGATGCCAGATATTGATGGATTTTGGCACTGATACATAAAATAAGTCACAATATTTGTCATAACTCAGAACTAACACTTTTAAACATATGATCACTTGTCTGGATGGGCTTCAATGATGCCTTAAAAGCTACATCTCTAACTTGAGTTTAATTCTGTCACTAAGTGTCAGGATCCCGTTGCAATTCATGTTGACAGTGAAAGTTCTTCAAACAGATTTTTGGGGGTTATTGTTGTGTGAAATACTGTCATGTATGGACAATTAAGCTCCTTCTTCCAAGACATCTAATAAGCAAAAATAAGTGGAGATTTTTGTAATTAAAATTGTTAGAGCTCTAAGTAAATGTGGTGAGAATATGGTATTTTGCTATATTTTTATGTAGTTATTTTATTTACTGTGTTTAAACAGGTATGCAGAAGTCTGTTTTCAAGATTGCATTAATTTGCTTAATGTCTTCACTGTTTTCTAGGGAGTCAAATATTATCAGCATATGGAATAATGGAAAGGGGATACCAGTTGTGGAACACAAAGTAGAAAAAGTATATGTACCTGCTTTAATCTTTGGGCAGCTACTAACGTCCAGCAACTATGATGATGATGAGAAAAAAGTTACAGGCAAGGCTATTTAATGTGCTTTGTATTATTCAGTTAAGCCATTGTGTGCCTCTTCAGTGTGCTTCCCCTTCTTAATTTTTCTCTTTCTTTTCTGTTTCATAACAGGTGATTACTCAGTCACCATTACTATAGATCTTTATTAGAGTAAAAAGACTAAAAGGAAATATCTTACTTTTCCTTTTTTAATACCGTATTTACAGAGAACTTTACATTTACATCTCTAATGGCAGTACTCATTATTGAGTAACAAACAACATACTTTTATATTTTAATTGTAATGTATATGAGTATTTAAGCACTTCTGCTCCTGAAATGCAGGGGAAAATAAATTGGATAAATTAGGATATGATTTATTATCCAAAATTTAAACTGACCCTACTTTACTATATTTTTTTTCAGGTGGACGCAATGGCTATGGTGCAAAACTTTGTAACATATTTAGTACAAAGTTTACAGTTGAAACTGCTTGCAAGGAGTACAAACATAGCTTTAAGCAGGTATAGAAATGTTCAAAGCTTCTCTCCTTTGTTTTTTTTTTTTGCTGTAGTTACAGATCTAAAATCTAACACATACATTGCAGGAGTATTTAACAAAATTGATAATTTCTCATTCAAAGGGATGTGTAGGGTTTGCAGGCTAGGTTGGATCAGTTGGTAAAAATTGGTATTTCTATGTGTTAGGCTTTTTGGGCAAAATAATACTTTCTTTGGAGTGTTTGGTGATTAAAACCCCCCAAATTTTTGTTAAAACTAAAGTATATTCATGTACCTCTGAAAAGGAATATATTCAGTTGAAATGTTTTGAAATTGCTATTGTATGATTTGTCCAAAAAAAATCTTTCTACTTAGCTATGCAAACATGGAAACAATTATCTGTGTGATTTTTGTATGGTGTTAAGAAACAGATTTTTCAGTTCTTATGTCATAAATTACGTGGACTTAAGTGCAAACCCCTCACCTGAACCCATTGCTCATTGTTAGCATACAGACTAAAATGTGATCAGGTCTACTGTATACAGCTTTGAAATGGCCACCTTTCTAAAAGTTTAAAGCACTTCGACAGAGTATTAGATACCAAAGTTCCTTGGCTTTACAGTCTTTCCCAGCTGGGGGCTTTCATCTTTTCTTTCTGGACAATTAATTAATTTCTGGTCATGCTGTCATATCACTACATAAATAATACTCTTAATCTGTTATGCCTGTCTCTTAAAAAATGTAATATTTTATGCTGACTGCCAAAGGGCAAATTAATATTGGTTTGAGCATACTTTTTGAAAATGACTAAATGCTTTATGGCTTAAAGTGCTCCATTTGCAGTATTTTCAAAATCTGTGAAAATTTATTAGAACTGAACTTGGATATATGCTGTGAGCAGTTGTTCTGCTTGATCATGCAGTTGTGCCCATGTTCTTAAACAGGGAATGATACAAGACTCCTGAGTCAAATCTGAACACCTTGAGGTTTTTTTTATTTTTTGCACACTGCACAGCCACCAAGATCCTATCTTGGAGACTACTGAGTCTGTGCATAGCGACTAAAAAACCTCTCTGTAGAGGTGTGTAGTAGATTGAAAGTGTTAAACGGATGGGTAACAAGGACTGTAATCCCAGCTCACTTGTATCTAATTTATTAAATTCTGGGGAGGCTCCATTTGCATTAGAATCGTGTCCATCAATGTAATAATACCTGCATGTTTCCAGAAACCAAAAATACGCTGTCACCTATGCTTGTGCTTACCTTTGTAAATCAATTAACTTTGTGTAGTGTTTTACCAGAGGAAATTTCTAAACGAAGTTTGTGAGCTTTTTCTTGTGTAACTGTTGCAATCCCAGCATAGCTAGAAAAGGGAATAAAGGAGGAGGATAATGTGTTGCAAACTAACATCTAAAATGTTTTGTTTCCAAAGACTTGGATGAACAACATGATGAAGACCTCTGAGCCCAAGATTAAGCATTTTGAAGGTGATGACTACACGTGCATTACATTCCAGCCAGATCTGTCTAAATTTAAAATGGAAAAGCTTGATAAGGATATTGTGGCCCTGATGACAAGACGAGCGTATGATTTGGCTGGGTCGTGCAAAGGAGTCAAAGTCATGTTGAATGGGAAGAAACTACCTGTAAGAGCATCACTTGATATATCTTGAGTGTACTGAGTATTTGGTGCAGAGGGTAGTGACTGTTACCTGTTACTTGTAGGTAAATGGATTTCGCAGCTACGTAGATCTTTACGTTAAGGACAAGCTGGATGAAACTGGAGTGGCGCTCAAAGTCATCCACGAAGTCGTGAATGAACGATGGGATGTGTGCCTCACTCTGAGCGAAAAAGGGTTCCAGCAGATCAGCTTTGTAAATAGTATAGCTACCACAAAGGTGAGTGGTTAGATCAAATGGTACAAAATGGAAATGATAAAATGCGTGCTGAGGCTATGCCCAGTCAGGTGTTTGATAAAAGAATGAATCTGGGTTGCTATAAATAAATGGGTGAGGTAATCATCTGCATGAGAGGAACTGGCAGAACAATTGGATGCAATCAAAATACATTCATAGCAGTATTTCTACGTAAGCACTAGTTTTGAAAACGCTAGTAATCCTTATTGGTGATACTGATGTCTTATGTGAGCATACATGGTGTTGAAGAAAACGGAACTAATTTATTTCTTCCTTTTTAACACATTGTAATAAGATAATTCTGAAAGGTTAAAAAGTGTACAAATGCCTTTAAAGGTACCAGTAGTATGTTTTGGAGGACAAAAATGGCTTTTGGTATCCTTGAGAAATGGCTGTCCGTTTATTGCTTTATGATGGAAAAAATTGGCCTGAAGTGTTGAGATTAATTTTCTTTTATTTGGGTATCTTCGTAGGGATACCTAGGTTTTCTTTGCAACTATAGTAGTAGTGATATAATAACAAAGAAAGGTCTTAAGTTATGCTAAAGCAGCAATGTGCTCAGCATACTAAATAAAGTACAGCTCGGTGCTTCTCAATTTGTGGAGATGATCAGGCAGGAAGAGGATTGCTGAAATCAACCAGCACAACTCTTATTTACGCCCTTTTGGCATGAACCAGGTTTAGGGATTTGTGGTCCACCATGGTGAAAGAAAAGTCTTTGTCACTTCTGCTCTTCACAAATTGAACTGGATGAGTGACCTAACAACTAGGCAGTTAAGTTGTCAGCTTTTACTAAACAGTCTAGTTATTAGAGGTAGCAGATCTAACAAGCTGGATTTAACAAGACCAGAACAAGCACTCCTAGTAACTGGTGAGACTGTTTCTAGAGAATCTTAACTGTGAGCTTTCCAAAAGATGGGAAGGGTAAGAATTGTTAATCAGGCACTTTGAAACCTCTCCTTGCTCATATCTCTATTGAAAGAGTCAGAAGAAAATTCTAATGGTAGCACAAATGGTTCATAAACACTGGTGGTTACACTTAGTCTAGCAGGTGCCCAGAAATGTCAGTGGTAGGTGATGTGTAGCCAGTGTTTGGTGGGACATAATTTTTATTAAATAACTTCTTTTCAGTCACTCTCAGTGTAGCTGAACAAATGTTCTGTGGTAAC
>WBNO01005364.1:41747-58113 GCA_013400575.1 Peucedramus taeniatus | reverse complement strand
AAACACTGCAATGTCAAAGAAAAGCATTAATTAAATTAATCTGCAAGTCAGATTTTTACATTAATTGAAATCTGAGCATAGTGTAATTATTGTTTATCACTTTTTTATTTTTCAGAAATTATTTTTGATTTCTTTGTAGTAGTTTAAAAATATAGTAGTGCTTTTCAGCTGGTATAAATTGACAAACCTTCATTGATTTAAGTTGATTTGCACCTGATTTACATTTCCTCAAAATCCAGCCCACTTCCACTGCACCTGCTGTCACTGATCAATATGCATTCGCTCTCCACAGATGAGGAAAGCAAGAGACTACACAAATTCAGTTTTCATTATATTCACTGAGTCGCAGTGGGACAGAAAGAGAGACAGAGAGTATATAATTTTTTTTATATTTAATTTTAAGAAAGAAGCAAATTAAAAATTGTCAATACTCTAAAGAGTTAATGAGCATATGCTGCTCATAGTCAGTTGTCATAAAGATCATTTCATTTCTTTTCACTGAGTTTAACTGGACTATAAAGGAAAGTAATGGGAAAGTTTTGAAATCTCACTAATAGTCATATTTTTTCCCATCTGAAGCATTGTAAATCTGTTTAGTTTTTCTCCTAATACATGCTATTCTTTACAAAATAATAATGCACTCAGTAATTGGCTTCTGTTTGTTAAAAATGGATGTGTATAAAATCCCACATGAATTATGTGTTAAAGGAGAATTGCTTTTCAGTTCAATCATCTCAGACATTAGCTGCTGTAAAATGCCAGCCTGAGGTAGAAACTGAATATAAGTAATGAATTTTAGGCCTACTGATTTCAGAGCCTCAGCTTTACCCCAAAACTGCGCGTTCATTTTTCATCTAAAATGAGATACCATGGAAGTTCCAGGCTCAGAATTTTACCATGTAAGAAATATAAGAAATTAGCAACTTTTGTGTAAGTATGATAGATAAACAAACCTGTGTGTATCTGAATTGGTCACTCTTTGCAAATATGGGTTGTATGCTAAGAAGAAAACCTAAATCACACATCTGTAAAGTGTGCCCACACACAAACACACAGATACACACACTGAGCTTGTAAGCATAGACATACATGCACAAATATACTACATGAACTGCACTCATTTCCCCAATTTCCTAAATTTAGAACCACATTACATGACTTGAATTGTTCATTCTATTTCTGCAGACTAATTTGGACAAAATACACAATTTCTGCAAATTCTTTTACTTACTTACTAACCTCTAGGCCCTTAAAATTAATTTTTACATGCTTTAAACATTCATTGAGTCTATATTAGGTAATAATATGTTTTCCTTATGTTCTCTTTTCTTATGATATAAAAAATAACAAAATAATTCAGTGTGACATATTACCTAGTTTTACTCTGCCATGGTCACATATCTAATAGTTTCTAATGTGAAAAGTTCATTCTGCATTTTCCTGTGATTATTAATTTAAGTCATCCTTAAAATAATTATTTTACCTCATTACAGTAGTTGTTTATGTGCTGTTCCTTAGAAATATCAAAGTACAGATTTCTGTTGCAGTTTTTAGCATTCTTTTGCTTGCCCTTCGTAAAATGATGGAATAGTTTAGGTTGGAAGGAACTTTAAAGGTTATCTACTTCCAGCTCCCCACCATGGGCAGGAACACCTTCCAGCTGCTCAGAGCTCCAGCCAGCCAGGCCTTGAACACTTTCAGGGGTGGGACATCCACAGCTTCACTGGACAACCTATTTCAGCATCTCACCACCCCCACAATAAAGAATTCCTTCCTAATACCTAATTTAGATCTGCTCTTTTTCAGTTTTAAGCCATTACCCCTTGTCCAGTCACTCATTTGTCCCCAAACACGTGGCTCCAGGGGGAACCACGTAGATGTACACATACTGTACACAGTGGCTGTTGTCACAGATGTACAGAAACAAAACTGACATAACTTGTGTCTGTAGCCAACAGGGGGACCTGGATGTGCTCTCCTGACTGGAAAGCTGCTGCCTGTGCACTAGGCTGCCTTTTGTCAGGCCGTATTATGTTTCAGCAGTGCACAGTCTTTTCATGTCATACAAATATGAATAATTGAAACAAATGTGATTATTCTTCTCCTCTCCCTTTATTTCTTGCTCAGTGTATATAATGACTTATTAATGATTCTTTTGTTATAAAAATACAATTTAGGCTGAACTATTTCTTGTTGAGGCAACTGTTGTAGTCTGGTTCAGGGTGACTGATTCATGAAGTGGATGTATGATATTCAAGATTTTGAACATCTTGTTGAAAGACAGTGTGAAATAGGCTGAGCAATAACACTGAGGACATGAAGAAAACCAGTATAGCTAATTTGTCAGCTACTTCTGCAATACTGATTGATGCAACCAAAAATCTGATGAAGGCACAAAAAGCGCCACACCACACTTCTCTGTCAGCATTGGAAGAGGGCTCACCAAGCAGTGTTAATAAAAGAGGCTGGGCCTCTCATAAATGTACCTCTAAGGTTACATTTGTCCAGGCTGCCATTTCAGACAGCCCATAATTTGCAGATTTTTGATATTTTGATTATTCTTTTAAAAAAACAGAACCTAAACAGCAATTTTTTGAGAGATTATAATTAACAGCAATAAACATTCAGTACATGGAAAAAAGCCCCAAAGAGCCAATGAATTGAAGAAAACAAGGGTAACATTTGGGAGAAGATGACTCTGCTTCATGGCAGTGTAATTCTATAGCTAGGACACAGGAGCAAGTCTCCAGTTCTGCATCTGACCTTCAGGTAAATAATATGCCTTTATTTTGTCTGTCACTGGATACCAATCTTCCCTTTGAAAAAGAAATTGGTTTTATGCAGCATGTTTGCACTGTGCTGACCACAGTCAAGGTATGAGTTCAGCCCAGGCCTCTGAGCACTGCATGAATAATAATAATAGGATCACATTTATAATTCGAAATATAGCTTCATCATTTGAGAATTTTAGAGGTCCGTTTTGAAGACATAGAATAAAATAGATTTATACAAAATAATACCTATAATGCTCTATTATAAATTGCAAACTTGATGCAGAAATTATTGTGCACAGTTCTGTGTCCTGTGATGTTAGTACAAGTGATTGGAAATTTTTCTTCAGGCATTAAAATCAATGAATCAATGAATAGTAATGTGACAGGCTTTATTTCTTATGTTTCAAATTAAATTCAAATTGCTTTAGATTTTTTTTAATATCATAAATGCAATCTTAATACGATATTGCTTGCAATATGGCCAAGCTAATGCCTGAGGAGAAATCTCTTTCTTTAAAAGCTCATTTCCCTTAGAGAGCTCAATTTTTCATGTTTAACATTAAATTAACTTGAGCTTTTGTGCCATTTTTTCTGTTCTTAAACCAATCGACATTAATCTGCATAACCAGTCCCCTGAATAAATGTAATATCTAAGTTTTAATAGGGCATTGTTTGATATATTGAGGAAAGCTTAACCAATTCCAGTTGGGAAGTGAAATGGTTAAGTCAATGACTTATTGCAATTTCACCCAGAGTTCTTTATCTGTACTATGAGACACATCCTCAGCTTCAATCTGCTATCCCTTGGAATTTATTAAGAACATTCTGGTGAATAATTATTTCCCCCTTTCTTATTTTTTAAACTTCTTATCTAAAAGAATCAGAGTTTTCCCATAACTTCTATCCGGCGTATAACTCCAACACTTTGTGTTTTTCTAGGTACATCTGTGTTTATATTGTCATTCATCATGGCAGAGATATGTGGAAATAGCTCCATATTTCATTTTGTTGTATCAGTGCAGTAGTAATGGGAACATCTTTGACTCAATTCCCTAGTTTAATGGAATTGTGGAAACCCTCTATCTCCAGGTTTCAAAACTCACTTCATGCTCACAGTAACTCTCAGGCTTGATGATGCCAGCCAGTTTTTATTCCTCTATTCAGAATAAAATATAACCACAAATTCAAGGCTTTTAATGCTGTGCATATCACCTGTAGTCTGGTAATTTGGGCACTGGAGTTCTTTGTCATCTTTATGCATTTGAGATGCTCTGGTGTTGAAGCACCAAGGGAAATCTGTATTTTTAAGGCAAGTAATTTACTTAGAAGTATGTGAATTGCATATTGGGATTTAATAGTAATTTAGAAAGTATCAGAGTAATAGATTAAAATAGGAGTGCATATGAAAAAACAGACTAGAAAAGAAATTATCCAAAGTTAAAAATAGAAAGTTTTTTATAGTGTGAGGCAAGAAGACAAAAAAAAGACACTAAATTTGCTACAATTAGAAAACTGGTAAATGCTATTGCAATTGCCATGTGGAAACCCTGGGAGCATGCAGTAATTTTAAAATGTTGTTAAGCTGGTTTGGTCCTGTGCTTTGAAAGGACACCACCAACTTAAAATGGATGACTTATTTGATTTTTTTCATGCTGCATCAATTTTTCTTGGAATAAAGACGGTGTTTCTTATCTATCCATCTGCAATCTGTACTGAGTCCCTTTATTGAAAAGATTTTATCCTTCTGTGGGGAGAACAGCAGACACCTCTAGAGTAATATTTTAGGCATTTATCTCTGATTAACATTGCAACCAGCAGGGAGGCTGGTAAAACAGAAAAGCAGTGTAAAATTTCTTAAGCAGAAAGAGGACACTTGCTGTAAAGGTCTTGCTTCTGGGACATCTGAAATACTTAACAAATTACAAGTGCTGTTGGTATCACCTGGCACTTGATCATCCCATGTATATTTCATCAGGCTTTAAATGGACATCTCTTAGTGTAGAGAGGTTCCTAAATTAGCTGAAACCTAATCAGAAATCCATCTGGTACAAACTCACAATAAGTTGCTAGGTGTGACTCATAAAAATCACATTATGTGTTTCTGCAGGGCATTATTAGTGCTTTTCTTGCACGTTTTCCAAAATGAAACATGACTCATCCTTACACCAAAGCACTGGGCTGGCCCCATTATGCAGATAGTGATGCTGCTTAGATGACCCAGGAAAATGCATTCTTTTAGCAGCTCCCTATGTTCTACCAATCACCTGGCTGCACACTGAGGAAGATAAATAAGAAAAAAAAAAAAAATCAAAACCCCAGACCCTTATACTGGAGACTAACAATGTCTCATTGTTAACTGCATCAGTTGGAACCAGACATATCACCACTATCTGATCATCAAAAAGCCTTGTCAAGGTACTAATTAATTAATGCTTTACTAGGAAAAAGAATCTTAAAATATTAATACTTGGAATAACTATAGGCATATTCAGCATTTAGATCAGAATGCTTTTGTGACTATTTTTTCATGTAAATCCCTAGTTTCTTGCAAGCCAATGAGAATATTCCCTTGAAGCGAAGAGTTTTAATGGACCTGTTGAACAATCTTTAAAAATAAAAGGGAACGTAAAGGCTGAGAGTGAGCCATGGGATCAGTCTGGCATGGAGAGTGGCTCAGGTGCCCAAATCTTGTTTCTTCTGCTCTCATTTATATGATTTTCTAGGGAAAGAGCAGCAAGAGGTATGAATACTTCCATTAAAGTCCTGCAATACTGGGCATATTTCCTTCACTTCTTTGCAGACTTTAGGCAGCCCTTCTAATTGCAAACCCTGTAAGAATCATAATGAACAAATGATCTCTTCTTTCCTCTTCTTAGAAAAAGGAGCATATAGTAGTCTCTGGTTTTCATATTTAATGATATATTTGGAGAAGCATAATTTGCCTTCTGGTTTGTAAGTCATGGTTTGAAGCTTTTTATGGCAACATCTTTCAAAAGAAAAAGCTGAGATTTTGTAAATTTTTATTTTGAAGGACCTGGAGAAGTGACCAAGCTGTAAGAAGTTTGTAAACAGAAGGCAGAAGCTGCTGAGAATTTTCACATTCTACCTCATGATTTCATGTGGTTAATTTTGTATTTCCAATATCACAGTTCACCCAACAAGGTTCATGTTCTTGATTACTTTTCTATTATCTTAACCAGCATGTGTTAGAGGGGAATTTACATTTGTTTCTTTTATACTGGGTCTGCAGAGTGTCTTGAACACTTAGATAATTCCTTTTGATGTGTAAATCTATTCTTCAGTTTATTCGGCTGTGTTACTGATTCTTTAAAGCTTCTCCTATTATTTGTTCATAATTATATAAATGTGCTAGTGGGTTTTTTTTCTTTATTTTTGTCATTAATTGTCACACAGTTTCTCAAAATTAAAATTGTAACCCGATAAAGAAGTGTTCTATTGTGCAGTCACTGTTGTCTTAGCAAGAAGAGAAAAATAAGGTTTATCCTTAGTTAAATTTTTAAAGACTTTCGATGTGAAAGACTTAACAGGTTCTTAACAGATTGTTAAGAAAACTTAACAGTTCTCCTCAAAGTAACTACCCTGATGGTCCTGTATGACTTTCTGAGGTAGAGGAGGGGCAGAGTGCTAAAGGTCTCACCTGTGCACTTACTCCCCCTCTAAGGATGGCAATGACTGCTTTTGGACCAATTGGAA
The DNA here is from genome assembly GCA_013400575.1 of Peucedramus taeniatus. NCBI lineage: Eukaryota > Metazoa > Chordata > Aves > Passeriformes > Fringillidae > Peucedramus > Peucedramus taeniatus. Next base: position 51,625 of record WBNO01005364.1, on the reverse strand, counting down.
CAAATGAAGCATTGGATAAACATGCAGGGATGAACAGTTTACTGTACGTGTTCTTCAGAGACAGCCTAGGGATGGAGGTGATTTTTAAGGGCTGTTTCTGTAGCACTGGGCCAGGTCTCTGCCAGGAGAGGCTGTATGATTGAGGGTCCACCTCTGCTTCCATGATCTCTTAATTTTCTGAGGATGTGGATAAGGTGGTGTAAAACTAAGAGCTGTGCATCCTTTAGGGATTCAATCACCTTATGTTACATTTTAACAGCTTCAGTGGGCAAGTCCCCTGNTTTTTTTTTTTTTTTTCCCCACAGGATCACCAGTGCAAAGGCTTTTGGTGGTAACATGTACTTCCTGGGTTCCCAGGGATGTACATTTATTTATACCATGATGTAGGGTAACATACCTTTTTTTTTTAAAAGGTCTTCTGACTTCACACAGCGCTCATCTACCTACTGGATCCTCTCTGCTCCTCACATGCTCATGGGTTTGAAGAATCAGATTCCACTCAAGCTGTGCAGATGCATAAGAATCATGAAAACCCAGACTGCTTCTTCCCAAGAGAGGAGAGAGTGAGAGGAGGACAATGTCACAGCTTATAAATAAGCCAACCACTTCCAACAGAATTCAGAGCTGCATACAGGCAGCCTGGGGACCTTTTTGCATTTGTGTATCTGTGCAAAGTCATCACACAACATTTCTTGTGCAAAAAGTGTAACAGCTAGATTATAGTAAGTTGAATTAGTATTTTAACTAATTTTAACTAATTTAACTAACTCCACAACAAATAATAATTAATACTTTTTAAATGTTTGATTGGTGGCTATTTTAACTCAGTTGCTTCTCTTCCTTGTGAAATTATGATTGTTGATGTCCCTCATGTTCCTTCCTCTGCCTTCAGAATGTCTTATTTCACATGAGCCTGTCATCAGGGAAGCAGGTCTACCACGCATGCATATTTTTTAATAGCAACACTTCTGGCAAAAGCTAAATGTCGAGATGTACTGCAGTTGTATAGCCAGTTGTGTGACATTCTCACAGCTAGCAAATACAATGATAACTAATTCAGCTTAAAGGATTTCAATCAAACCCTCAACTCATGAAAATCAATGCCTTTCTACCACAACTGAAGGAACTATGACTATTTACCCTCTTTACAGCCCCTAGATCTCTGTAATAGATTTGACATTTATGTTTTAAGCATCATAAATCCACAAAAGTGTCCTTAACTCTGCTAGCATGTTTCAGAATCATGTAGGGGTCACAATGCTCATGCCCTAAATCAGGAAAACAATTAACCACTAGACTTTTTGAGGTCATCCATAAGCAGGAAAATAATTAGGTCTAGATCCTCACAGATAAAAAATTAGCTGCCAAAATGCACAGATGGAATTTTCAAGTAATGCTTAATAAGGTGAGATGCCTAATTCATATTGATTCCTTTGAAAATCTGACCTTTAAAGCTTAATTTTAAGCTTTCCCATTATGGTTTAAGAGGGTGTGAAAACTTAAGTATGCGTTTGAATGAGTTTCTTTTAGGAAGACTCTTCCACAGAAAAAACTGGAATACAGAGCAAGACATGGCAAAGGCAGCCTGAATCAAGAGGGATTCTGTTGGTGTGTTTTGTGTGGCAGCAGTCTGAACAATGCCCTTTTCCAATTAAGATTAGTTCAGGGGGAGCAGGTTTCGAATGAGTTATTTCACACTCATACACATGTAATTCCAAGAGAAAAATATCTGCCCCTGGCTGTGGTTTGTGAAGCAAGATGGATTGCTAGTCCCTCAATAAAGCTCTGGTGTTCTCTTTAACTCAGTCCCTTCTTCTTTGTTATGCTTCTCTTCTCCTCTTATACCATGTGACACCCTGCAGTGGAGGTGCCAAGTATTCATGGTGATGTAAATGGAAAAAGAAGGTAGAAAGACAGTGTATAAATTCTCAGAAATTCAGGATAAATTAACTTAGGTATGTGGGGAGAAGGAAATTCTGTTTAATGGACCGTTATTTTGGATTTTGTGGCCTAGAATCAACTGTTATTGCTTCATTGCTCTTTAAACTGACAGCATGTGGCAAAAGATGGCTTTTTGCTGGTATAAAAGTTTTTGACTTTAAATGTCCACCATGCTTCTCTGAAATCACTGACAATCAGATCTATTTTTTTCTGTTCTATGTATATTTCGGTTCTCATTTTAGAGAGACCACCTAGAAATAGTAGTACAGGACTGTGAAAGCACAAAAGAAAAGATTTTTGGATGGTAGGAATATGAATGAGACACACTGTTTAGTATGTACTACCTCTTATGCAAACAAATAGATCTGAAAATTTCTAGCCACTATTTCTGAGAAATGATTTAAAATGGAGGAATGCAAACATAATTTTCAGTAAAGGAAAAGAAAAATAAATTAATTTGGCTAATGGAAATTTGTTTGGGGTCATTTTGTTTGTTTTGATTTGAGGGTTTTATTGGGTTTTTTTAGCATTGGAGGTTCCAGTTCTATCTTCAGTTCAAAGATTCATTGCATTCAGGTAAAGACCTCATAATAATAAATTATATTTTTATAATAAACTGAAGGCAGCTGAAGAATAAAACGTATAAAAAGTACTTTGCAATTTATTAGAAAAACCTCAGTTTTATTGAATAAGTAAATTTTCTCTAATTTTTGTCTTTGGAGGGATATAAAGACTATATTTGTACATAGTGTCTATTAAAGTTAACAAAGAAAAATTTCTTTATCCCCAGACGNNTGGCAGTTTACCTGGAATATCTGTAAATCCACATGCTATTAAGTTTCCAAAAAGATGCATGAGAGAGTTAGCTTCTAAATCCTGCCAAAATGGGGCTGATATTTGTTCAAGTTGATCCTTTAAACTGCAAACAAGATGGGAACCATACAGTGCACAGTGTGGTTTTGTATTTGATTCATTTTCTACATTTGTGGAAAGCATGGGACTTTTTTTTTTTTTGCAAGCCTGTAAAGTAAGTGATTAAGACAATACAGATTTTGCAAATGCCATGCTGAAGGTGCTAAAACATCTTGGAAGTTCATTTACATCTTATTATTCACATTTCTGCTTTGTCTGCAAAGAGTGCAGAAGAATTTACTTTCAAAAGAAATATGGAAACAACAGAAATGCCATTATCCTATTTCTGCTTTGTAAAACTTGGATGGAATTATTTTGACCTTAAGACATGACTAAGATATTTGGAATGCTATAAATTTTCTGTCCAATAAAGTATACCTCATGGGTTTTTATGGATCAAAAGGTTTGTATTTTACTAGCCTAACTTGTTCCTTTGAAAAGAAACCATGTTCATTGGTTTGACTATCTCTTGCGTGTATTTGAAATGTTCCCCCAGTATTGTAGATTACCTAGTGAAAGACCCTTTCACACATTACGCATTCTTATTACTTGTATTGTCACTGTGATTTGTAAGGAGAAACTGTATCAAAAAAACTGTATCCTTTCGAAAGGATGTGGACTGAAAGGGAAAGGAATTAGAAAATAAGGTAGGCTCTGGTACCTTTACTGCTTATAGTGAAACACATAAACATGTAGTAGTAGTTTTGATGGAATTTTAATGCCAATTTATTACTGGAATCTGCACCTTGCTGTAAAATGCAGTCAAAAGAACAAATAAAGAGCAATGCATAGCAAGTAAAGATGTCAGATAGTAAAATGTCTCTTTTTAAAAGCCTGTCTTTTTCACAAGCCTTTTTATGAACTTTTTATGAAGTTTCTGGAGCAGACCAAAATAATTAGAGAAAAATGACCTTGGGGTTTATGCTGTGTTCAGAACAGTGACTTGTCCAATCACTGTAGGAAAGGGTGGTAGATTGTGATTGATGTTTTCAGAAGAATTACAAAGTGAAGTGTATGAATGGTACCTTAGGTTTCTAACCATGTATGACAAATGCAGGCACTGTGAGAAGCTCTTTATCCCCAGATGCTGTGAAAGCACATAACAAATTTCATATGGATGAGCCTATGAGTAGACTATCTAAAGAGCTAATCTAAAATCTCATTTTCAGAATTGATTCTGGTGTTTCAGAAGAGAACATATCCCTGAATATAGATCTTATATCAGGAGGATTAGGACGTCAGTGATTAATATGAATTTCATTTTTAGACACGTCGTGGGATTTCTATGGCATATATAAAACACTGAACTTGTTGAACAGCACGTCCCATTTCAATTACAGTTTTAATGAAGAAATGACTTTTACAAGGAACAACTCTCATGGGCTTAATATTACAAAAAGCTGATTCTTCCCCTATTCCCCTCCATCCCCTTTAAATCAGGTACATTTGGTTGTTCTTGATGAAACAATAACATATTCATTATCCTGCCAGACTGTGCCATATTTTATAATGAAGCAAACCAGCTCTTGTCCCTTTAATGTTTATTTACCCCTCTGTGGCTCCACTAGCACCTTGGGAAAGAGAACAGTTTGAGAGAAGTCTAGTGACAGGCTTTAAAAGAAAGTTGGTAGACAGTTACCTAATTCCCGTCCCAGGTCAAAGTGTTTTGAGTATCCTGTCAACCTTTTAGCTGACATTTAATTTTAAAGGGATTTGTGTATATGACAGTCACAGAATACACCAAACCACAGAACAGGTAAGGTTGGAAGGGACCACTGGAGGTCACCTGATCCAACCTCCCTGCACAAGCAAAATCCTGTAGAGAGTGCTCAGGAGTTTGTCCGGGCAGCTTTTGAATATCTTCAATGAGGGAGACGCCACAACCTCTCTGGACAATCTGTTCCAGTGCACTGTGACCTGCACAGTAAAGAAATCCTTCCTCATATTCAGGTGGAAACTTCCTGAGCATCAGTTTCTGCCCATTGCTTCTTGTCCTATTGCTTGGCACCATTGAGAAAAGTCTACCTCCATCTTCTTCTCTCAGTTTTCTCCAGGTTAAACAGGACAAGTTCCCTCAGATTTTCCTCATAAATGAAGTGCTTCAGTCTCCAATCATCTTCATATACATGTGTTAGAGAATCAAGAATCTTCATATCTCTTGTACTGAGAAACACAGAACTGGACACGCTGCTCCAGGAGTAGAAGGAAAGGTTTACCTCCTCAACCTTCTGGAAATGCTGGTCCTAATGCATGCCAGGACACCACTGGCCTTCTTGGTGAGGTTGGGGTGAGTGAAAGGTTTCTACAGCTCTTGAATGGCAAGAGAAAAAAACACATAGCACCAGTCCAGAAAAATGCATAGCAGCAGGTGATGATTGCCAGAATCACCACCAACCCCCCTGATTTTCTTCCAGAGCTATGCTATGATGCTTCAGCTCTAACAATTTTTAAAAACTTCTCTATTGTTGGCTGAGACTTTCTAGAGCAGTAATAACTGGTTAATGCTCTTTATACAGGCTGCAGGTGGTCCCCAAAGGAAGGAGGGGAACTCCTAGTCAAGTTTATGCACACTGCCAAATAACTCCAGAACAAAAAAAGATTTCATTGCAATTACAGTAACCCCAATTCCAGTCACTTGTACTTTTTTTAAGTTGCAATTTATAAGATAATTAGACCCACCTTAGATTTATACCTATGAAACTTGAAGTCTGATTTCTAAATTAGTCTGGAAATTGTTTGGCTGAGGAAGGCATTACTGGACATAAGGCATTTTCCCTCATCTCTTACCTTTATGTATGTAGTGTGAAAACGGACATGAAATACAAAACATAAATTCTCATTCTGCTGTTTTCCATTCATAGTAATTCCATACATAAATACTCTTCATTATTTACTTGACCCAGCCCTTTTCTTAGACCATCTGCATTTGAACCCTCCATTTTTTCAATTAAGATGTAAGTGAGGATGGAGGGTGTTTTCAGCTATGGGAAGTGTTATCACAAAGTCATCAGTTTTCTCCCATATGAATTGTCCACTAAATACCTTGAATATAGCAAAATAAAGGTTTGAGATCAATTGATTGAATATTTTAAGCTTTGTGTCACTGTCTGAAATGACAGAACCCTCATCTTCCTTCAAAATCAGAATGAGTATGTTTGAGTGAAAAATTTCTCTTTGTGAAATATTAATGGTAGGGACATAGTACACATTTATGAAAGTGATAAAGGCCAGGTTCCTGTGGTTAAAAAAGTATTGAAACTTGCAGTCATAATTTCAAAAATAGTGCCAGTGTTTGAATGTCATTCACCAGGGAGTTATGATTCACATCTCTTTTCAATACATTTTGCTCTGTTGGCAACAGAAGAAACCTGTGGCACTACAGGAGTTATTTTTCACATAATGTACTGAAATTGCCTTTGAAAACACGTGCACAAAGTGCACACAAATGGTCTTTTATTTTGCAGTTGTGGCTCAGATGGAAATTTAGAATGGATGCCATATAAATTCTTAGAAAATAATCTAAACAAGTCCCTGGTCTTCTTATTAAATAACAAGGGCAATTTTATATTTATGTGATAATTAAATAATTAAAGTAAAATTTAAATTATAATAATATTTTATGTGATAATTAAATAAGATACAAGAGATTAGAATTGGTTCAAAGTAACCACCTCTATTCTTTGACTATGTAAGGGTTTCTCTTGACAGAGATTTTCTGTCTTCCCTAGAACAGGGAAGCTATTGGGATACATAATTTTTATTTGGATAAAGGACATTTTTTTTCTCCCAAAGCAGTTATGAAACTGTGTTCCCACTTAATCCTGTGGGTTTGTTTTTTTCTCCTGGGTTACATCGCTCAGCATGTGCTCTAATCTCTCCCTACAGGTACTCCCAGTATGTTGTGGGGACCACAAAACACCACTGCAGGACTGCAGTGGGTTCTGTGGGCTGAAGATGCTTGACTCATAAACCCCCACTGGTGCTTTCTTTTTCAGGTTCTGTTACTCATTTTTAGTGGTCTCAGAATGGATTAAGAATGGATAATGGGCTCGCAATAAATTATGAAGTTAAACCAGCAAATGGCTCTTTAGCGTAATTTTAGTTTGACCAGCTCATTCATGAGATGAATCTACTTTTGTAAATAGCATTTAATGTGGTCACTGTGTCTCTCAGATGTGTATTCAAAGAGTCTCAAAAGTTTTTTATTTGTTTCTTGCTCATTTTTAAATATTACCTAAAGCCTTTGAGCTTCTGGGTTTGACATAACTATGTGCATTTCAGGTGTTTGTTGAACAGTCTCTGTGGTTCTGAAAATATTTTCCGTGCTGCTTTAATCGGTGACATTTCTCTGTGAGGTTTCCTCTAAAATAATCTGTAGAAAATAATTGCTCAATCTTCGGTCTCATACAGCTTCTGACAATGTGTAAATGTTCAGAAAGCAATTAGTAGTCAAGTTTGGCAGGAAGGAAGGGAATAGAGCTTACTGTTGACTACATAAACAGATAAAGTCAACTGTTTGAGTTTGCTGAAGCTTATGGAAGCACCTCGCCTCACAAATACACATGCTTAGAGTTTATTAGATGTTAACACAGACATTCATTGTTCCTTCTTGTAGGAACATTAAATCAGCCTTGAAAATTGTCAGAAAAATTTATTGACCCTAGCCTGAAGATTCAGGTTGGATGCTTTTGACTCTGGAAATATATTTCATATCAACATTTAATATGATATTATCATTTTGATACCTTTGTATTCATTGAGCTTCTGGAAAAACCTTTTTATTATAAGCCCTTCATCCAAGCGCTGACAAAAAAAAAATAAAAAAATAAAACAGATAGAATCTTAAGAATATTCTTGCTAAAATAAAATAGTTTTAATATTATGGTTTTAAAGCAGGTCTTCAGACATTTGTGATGTGCTTCTTCAAATTTTGCCACTTATGTTGTCAACACCACACAATCTACCTATTTTATCTTCTGACCTGACTGCACATAAAGTATTTTTTCCCTACAACTTTAGCAATTATACATATATACAAAGATACCTATACACTTTTTAAAGCAATAATATGCTGTTTTGACTTTGAAAAAGAGATTTACTGAAAAAATTTAATGGCTATCCTGAGTCAACATTGATAAAAATATAAAATACAATGCAAAAATGTCAATTTTAGTATGGATTATCTGGATTAGATGACTAATGTGCTGAATGGAAGCTGCTACCACGAAAAAAATACTATAATAATTGAGATAGAATAGAAATAGACAGAAAGAGTTTCTGTAAAGAACAGATAGAGGAATTTGTTGAAGATTTCAGAAAGGAGAAATGTTCGATAGCAAGATATCCTGGAATCTTGCTATGTTTCTTGGGATTAAAGAAAGAAGTTCCTTCAACTCTGTAATAACATTTGAATCACATGTTTGCTGGATGTGTTTGTGAAATAAATAATTTTATACCCTCTACATTTGATCAGCCTTCAGGGTAGGTCAACCTACCCTCCATGGATATTAGATTTTTTTTGCTTATTCCCTGTGCAGGCAGCCTATGGTTTGCTTAACCACCTTCCTCAGATAATGTAGGACACAATTCAAATTAATTTTATAGCTATGATTTTGAGTTCTAATAATTCTAAGAACTGCTTGGATTTCCTGGTTGTCTTCTATTGGTTTTGGGTTTTTGGGTTTTTTCTGACATAAATAAATAAGCCTGCTTTATTTTTTCCTAAAAGGAAGGGATATTGGGGGTTTGTTGGCCAAACTTGTCTTCTTCCTACTCTTAGGCATTACTTGTATTCATTTTTCTGTGCTCTTTCTTTCCTAGTCTATAATCCTAAGAATAGGAATAATTTGGGATAACTGGGATTTTTTTTTCCAGCTCAATGCTCTGCTCTTTTAGGAATCTTTCTTTTTCCTGGAAGAGATCTCCTAATGTTTTCTTGACTATTTCAGTTCAGTGTCATTCCTGGTGAGTGTGAAGATCTGACACATTTTGATTCATTTTTGCTTTCTTCATCCTTCTAATACACTTGAAGACATTTTTCTCCTCCTCTCCCCTTCCCAATTTATTAACTACTGGCACTTTTGCCTGATGTGTTTGGATTTGGGGCAGAAACCATTCTTCTATGCAGAGTATCTTAAATAGTGCATCTGGCTGCTTTGCCAGTGCTAATTGTGATTTTGACTACCATACTTTCCCACTGCACCTGTTTCTGACTTAATTAATAAATGCTCCATTTGTTTCCACAGTAGTACCCATTCATCTTCAGCTGTGGTGCTTTCCACTTGTTCAATTAAAAATTTCTCTGTGCTAATCATGCTGTTATCAATCCTCTCTTCATACTGTGCACAGTTTTCTGGCACGTGACAACTCCTGCTCCTGTTTTACTTTTGATGGATCTTCTTGCAGCCTTTCCTTCTTCTTTTAATTTTCCCAGATGTCAGACACCCACTTGCCTTTTGAGAATGGCCACAGCAGATGAGCTTACGTGGTGTCACATTGGTTCACACTCAGAGCCCCATCCTCCTGACTGTTTTAGTCCCTTTCTGTTATTGGTTGCATCAGTGGTATAAGACCATTGATTCTCTTCCTTAATCCTTCAGGCAGAAGACTGGTGGTCTTTTTTTTTCTCAAGAAACTGAAGATCATCTATTAATTTTTAATTCTGTGTTGATCTGACAACCTGTGAGATGTAGCCCAGGATCTCAAAGATTATAGGGGGTCTTTATGTGGTATCCTCATCTTTCAATATTTTAGGATTGATTTTATAACTTTAAAGACTAAACAAATTTTCTGTTCAACAATAAAGTTTCAACTCACTGTAGCAGAATTTTTTTCTGCTTATGGTCACCATTGCATTCATTTTCTAACTATATATTTATATATCAGTATTAATTTTTTCATACTTATTTGCAATCTTTTTATATTTATCCTTTCTGCCAGAGTTGAATGAAAGTTATTAAACCCACCATGCTCTTCAGAATAAAATATCATGGGTAACTAAAGCATGGAGAGCTCCCTTCTCTTTT
>WBNO01005364.1:0-41735 GCA_013400575.1 Peucedramus taeniatus | reverse complement strand
TTTTTTTCTCTTTTTGGTATGCCTTTCTTGCTGGTAGGAAATAAATTGGGTTTTTTTGTTGCATATAAAGTATATCCCATCAGATTTCCTGCAAACTTCTCCTCTACAGCAAAGGCATCTGACAGAAGTCTTCTTTCTGTGTGAATTATCAATCTATTCATCATTAGCTCTGATCTGAGCTACTTCACAGTAGGCCATAAGTAACAAAATTTGCTCTAGAGTATGACAAGTAGAAGTACTTTCATATGGCCTGACTTTATCTTGTCACACAGGAAAAAACTTGTCATCATTGTCCTCTTCCACACAAAGAATCATAGAATGGTTTGGGTTGAACAGAATCTCTACAGACCATCCAGTTCCAACCCCACTGGCATGGGCAGGGACACTTTCCCCTAGAACAGATTTCGCAAAGCTTCATCCCGCCTCGCCTTGATCAATTCCAGGGACAGAGCATAATATTGGCAGTACCAAGGAATCCTACCTGAGAAATCATAATATTACTTCTTTTAACAGGACTCTTTATCTTCAGTCTTTTACGTTCCTTGGCCTTTATAGGTGATCTAATATTGTTTTTATGTATTTAATGAAACCCTTGCTGATACCTTTTTCTCTTTGGATCACTCCCGTGCTCCAAATCTGGAAGATGAATGTTTCTCTCATGGTTCTTGCCCTCTCCCGCTCTTTTTCTTCCCAGGTAGGGCATGTTAATTAACTCAAGCCTTGTCAGCCACATATTTCCTAGTTCCTTCCAGTCTGCTTAAGCACTTCCTTTCCTGTCAATAAAAAGGAATGTACCTCATCCAATATTTTTTGTCTATAAACTGACTAATCCTGCAAGGTGCAGCATGTCAGTAAATCATGTCATCCTTAACAAGCCCATCTGATTCCAGAGGGGTTTACATTTCACAAATGTAAGCATCAAATTTCATGGGGGTCGGTGAAGACTTGTGCTTACCTAAGATGACATTGTCCCTCACATCATGCTGGGCTAAGAAGTGGGATTTGGTTTATAGCACAAAACTGAGAAATCTGAAAGTCCATATCTTTCTTTATTCATTTTGACTAGAAATATGTGCTACAAGAAGACATTCTTCTAAGTACTACGGGCATATCTGGGTAGAGTCATTTAATCAGACAGAATCTATGGAGAAAGGATAGGAAGATAGCTTTGATTTCAGTCCTTGCACTCTCAGTTTCTGACCTGACAGCTGTCAAACTCTTTCATAAGACAAGAACACTTAAAATTTGATATTTAAGCAGAAGCTCTCCAGGATGAAACAATATCTTTGCTAGCACACACTTGTTCTGTCATTCAATCCTATTTTAAATTATCCAAAGTTCAGACAAATCTATCAATCTTAAACAAGTATGATGAGACAAAATACCTGGCCTAGTAATGAAGCTTTAAATCCTACTAACAAAAGTGTAAGGACAGAAAAGGTATAGAGAATTAGCACAGATTCACTGTGCCTGTGCTAAATTTTGCTTATAAGTGTTGTATTAAACATTTAAAAGTACACTTTCAAAAATACATGGGGCTTTCACAGCAAAATTTTCTGTGACACTTATGGACATCATGTGATTCATTTCCCACACACAGCTTTGAACATCCATTCTGTTCTTTCCTATACATTTTCTTCTGCCAGAGTCATCATTACAGCATCTTAGAACCTTCCAGTAGTGCTGCAAACTCTGTGAGTCGTATACTTCATAAGCGACTTCTTCTTTTGCATATGTTCTTAATTTTTAATTTTTTTATTAATAAATTAAGGGTTTTAATGCAGCTACTTGTCTGAAAGTAGCTAATTTCCTTCCTTCCTTCCTTCCTTCCTTCCTTCCTTCCTTCCTTCCTTCCTTCCTTCCTCTTAAAACCAATTGAACTTTAAAAGAACCAAGCTTTTTACTCACAGTTGTTCAAAGATGTTTGGAGTAAAGGAATGGAATTTAAAAGTGTGCAGATTTTCTAAACCCTGTATCTGGTATTTCTGGTCAACAAGTCTTTTTGCTGCTCTTGATATCAATAAACCCAAGGATCTCTGTTTTATGTCAAGGTTCAATATTCCCATACATGAGTTTTTAAAAAATTTCTTTAAACCCCTCCAATTATCAGGTGTTAGGATTTTATATGACAGCTGTGTCATAGGTCATCTCAGTTTTTTATTTCCATTACTTACTTAATGTTTCATTAGCCAGACATATACCTTTTCACTGAAGTTGATAAAAAACTTTTCATGTAACTTCTCTGAGTGTGCAATGTGTTAGAAGAAAAATGCATCTTAAAATGAATAAGATTTTTAACATCAACTTTTTCCCTATCTAGCAAACTCAAATACTAAGAAGAAAATAAATCTTTTTTTAAAGAGATTTTAAAACCATCTTTTAAAAGATATCACAAAAGATAGATTTCTAGAAAAGAAATTAGAGTGAGGTGGTTAGCAACAGCATACCAGCATACAGCAACACCCCAGTGTTAAAATACTGAATTTACAAACTGGAATATTATTGACCGAGTTTTAGCAGAACCTGTATATTTACAAAATTTCAGCCATCGTTGGTCTGATATGCATGAACAATTCCTATAGCACAGACTGTCAATGTGGCATTGAGAGTGAGGTCTAGAACTATTAATAACATTTTAATCTTTCATTACCTGAGGTGTTCAATGACATTTTGCTTTGCTGTGAAGAAGCTGGGCAATTTATAGAATTGCATCCTCCTGGAAGTAAAAATAAAAGGGTACTCAGCACAACAGGATCATATCCATACTTAGTCTAGGAAAGTCTAAATATTTACCTCTTTACAGGGGAAGAACAGGAAGAATTTAGTAGTCATTGTGGATAATAGAGTAAGAAAGAAGAAAATATATGCATACTTTAGATGACACATTTTGTGAATTTGAAGAGAGACTTCTTTCCTGGCACCTGGCTGATAACCTCTTTCCCATCCCCAACACCACAGCATCAACAGCAATAAAATCCTGAGATCTCAGCAACTCAAAAAATGGGGTTGTGAGAAATCCAGCCTGGCATTTTAATATGTGGAAATGAAGCATTTCTGGAACAGCAGAGGGAAAGAGATTTTTTCCAACAAAGTAACCACCTTTTGGTCACTCATAAGTCTCCAGTCAAGGATGAGGTGACCAAAGTTGAAAAATAGGATAAATTACTTCCAGCAGAAGTGCCAGGTCACATGCATCAAACAGACCAAAAAGGTATTTTCTTTCTCTTTATTCAGGGGATGTAAATTGTGCTTTAGAAGCAAAGATTTCCCTGCATGGTGCAATGGAAAAGAATCCAGAACTTTTAAACCCAGGGAGCCTTTGAAAGCTATTTTTAAAATTGGTTTTTCCTGCAGGGTTCTACTGAGCTTAATGAACCTAGGGGGCTTGGCAGGCAGTCCTGCTGGCTCGTGCAGCCTGTGGGAAGTGGGGTTGCTCTGGAGCTCATCCATCTCCACATCACATCTCAAAGCAGCAGCTTTACCAGATGTGCAGTGGAACAGTTCTGCCAGCCCATTTGATAAGCACTTACATATTTAAATTCTTTGCCTGCTAAATTTAAATTTCCCCTGTACACTTAAAGCTACACATACACAAACACATACACACACACATATGCAATACAGGCAAGTCACCTACAAGCCCAGCAAGCATAATAGTGTCCAGATGAAGGCTGCTCAAGCCATTCCTTGCAAATCCCAGTTTAAACTAGGCATTTTATTAAATAGGTATTGACAATATCTCCTTCACAGAAAGAGTTTGTGTAACTGTTCCTAACAACATTGCTACTCCTGCTGTTTGAATTCACAGGCTGATATGTAACAAGTTGATATCTAACAAGCAGGCTTACCTTGCTTCATTAAAGTGGGATATAGAAATTTAAAAAAACTCCTTCTAAAAAAAAAAAAATTAAAAGCCAAGGAGTTTATTAGGTCCTGTAAAAGCCACTAAGAGTTTCTAACAACTTTACTCAGTAAGATTTTAAAGTCTCACCAAAACTAACCAAATCAGTAGAAATTAGTATGAAATTGAGGTATTAAGATGAAATATTTTTACTTTTAAAAGATAAGAAAGTATCGAAATTGATACTTGATATCAAAATGTTGCAAAATTCACATCCAGCAAGACAAAAAGGTGCCATCATCTGCCCCAGAGATGAAAGTAGGAAGTATATTTTAATTTACTTGTAGAAATTATTGTGCTGTTGGTGCAAACCCATTTGATCTCCTGCTGTAAGCTCAACAAGTATGCTTGTCCTCTCAAGTTCCCTTGATGCAACTTGCCCTTTAATTAAATTTCTCTAGGACTTGAAGGAGAAACTGTTTATAAGCTTGACATCTCTCCAGTGGAATCAATATCAATATTTTCACTTATTTAATTGGAGAACAATTAGGCCTTATGACCCATTAAAAAACCTAATCGGGAAATTTATAGAAGCAACTGTACACTCTGAAGAGTCATATAGGTGTAGGGACAGTCCAGTAATATCCCAAAAGGGACTTACACTCTAGCCTGAAATTGTGCAGGTCTTCTTTCCTTCTGCTCTTTTCCCTTCATTGTGGGAGTGTTTTAAAGAAAGTTCAGTCTTGATATCATAGGCTGCAAAGCTGGAAAACAGAGCTATGCAGGGGCCAATACTGATGTCTAAACTTGTGGCACCTATTGATCAACATAACCACCCTTGAGTTTTTCTTAATACCACTTTATTGCCTGTTCCTACATTAATGCTTAACAAGCACAGAGGAAAAAAAACTAATTTATGTGTTTCCCTTGGATAGGCTTCAGAAGCATACAAATGTACATAAAGTATTTCAGTAGGGCATTTTCACAGTGTCACTTCTGTAGGAACACCTAATATGCCACTGCAGATTACAGACTAAAACTACTGGACAGGAGTGCAGCCCAAGCCAATGCCTGAGAACAGGAATGATTTCGTGAACCTTTTCTCTAACTCCTGTTTTGGGTTCTGGCCTTTGCATTTTTTAGTTTAACAGGGTTTCGCTGGAGTATGAACTGAAGAGATTGCAGAGCTAGGAGACCTTTAAATAATAGGAAGAGGTGAACTGAAAAATTGGATTCCTTCAAGCTTCATGGCCCAAGTGCTCAACCTAAACCTAAGTTGCCATATTTATCTTCCCACCCAGCCTCCCTTCTTTATATCCATTGCTACTAATGGTCAAAACACTTTGTTAGACAGTGATTTTGTTTCTTCAAAACCCAACAAGTTACAGGCTCTGTAACTTTTGAGGAGTGAAAATTAGTCACTTTGATCTCACAGGCAAAGAGCTTTGAAGATTACACGACTTGAGTAGCAACAACAAGACAGTTCATAAAAATGAAAATGTCTGGACTTCTATTTTAAACTTAATAACAATTAGTTCACTGAAGCATCCAGACCTGGTGGGCGAGGAGGAGAGGGAAGGCTGTGGGAGCTATTTTTGGCTTATTTTTAGTGATTTTCCAATATTTTAATTGTGTTCAAAATTCAGATCTGTGGGGAAATAACTTGATATTTAGTGTTCTGCCTGGCTGAAGGGAGTTCAGAGACTAATGAGTCCCACCATTTGCCACATCCACATGTGTTTTGAATATTTCCAGGGGTGGTGATTACACCACTTGCCTGCGCAGTCTGTTCCAGTGCCTGACCATTCTTCAAATGAAGATTTTTTCCTATTATCTAATCTAGACCTTCCCTGGTTGAGGGGCTTGAAAAAGAAATTTCAGATGCCTGATCTGAAAAAATCTGAGGAATTACATTTATGAAAAGATTTTTAGATTGTTCTAATTCAGCACTCTTTAAAAAAGACTTAAGCCTCTGTTTTCTGATAAAATTCTTCCCATCATAATCAGTTTATAAAATGCATTATTTTAACTCAAGTCTCCTTAGTTTACTTTTGTTGACATCTTCTAGATAACTTTTGAAGTTATTTCAGGAGGAAGTGGTATCTTCCAACATAGGGAAGTATACAAAGTGTTACAGGAAAAATACTTCCTTCTGCCTGAGAAGTGTGACAAATCTGTAGCTGCTCCCTAGAAAAAAAAAAAAAAGAGGAAAACTGGAGATGGCAAGCGTCTTGGACTGTCTGTGAAGTTGGAATAAAATGTATTCACAGGTTGGTCACAGTTTGGTCTCTACCATTTCAATGTCAGTTAAGAAGACATAATTAAATTAATTATAGAAAAATCTCTTCTAAATATTATCTGATAGAAACTGCACATGCTTTCAAAAGTGAAGGTGAAATAAAAAATTTGCCCTGCAAACAATAAGAGTCTTAATAGCAATAGGAAATGCTATTTGGAGATGTTGAGGCTCTGGATTCATTTCACTGACTGTTGAATCTAAATGCAAATTCTGGCAGAAAGGTCTAAGAGGCAGTATGCAAAAATTATTTCTGCAGTACAGCTTTAAGAATGGAGGATTAAATCTTCCATTTTTACTTTTTAATTAAAGGTAAATATCTTACAGTGTGAGAGGGGGATAAAGTTCCAATGAAGAAATGTGCAAGAGCTAACAAGTGAAACTTTGCAATTTTTGTAAAAAGTTTTTATATGCATCAGATCTAGACTATGGCACGGTGGTTTTGACCAGCTTGTTTTGGGGTGGTGGATTAAAAGTAATAAAATGTAATTCAAAACTCTTGAAAGGCTCATTCTTCTACCCCATGAATTGTCATATTAGCTTATATTTTGTGTCATATGACTTGATATATATTAGCATAATTCAGCAAAACATGATGTAAAAGGTTTGTGACATGTTGGAAATTTGGAAAAAAGAAAATGCTTCAGAAGAACTGCTCTGCCTGGGAGATAATGGACCACCTCCTTCTTCTTCCTTCTAAATCACTCACTATTTTGCTAACTTTTCAAATCATTGCAGAATTGCAGCATACTGATAATGTAATCATAATCACAAAAACTCAGCTGGACATCACCCAATACAAAAAGAGCAAAGAATGTAAAAGAGAAGCACATAGCTCTGCATCAATCTCACAACTCGGCTCTGCACAAATACAATCACACACTTGAATGTCCTAACATTAATGTTATGGATCAAAAGAAACATGTAATTGTCACAAAGATGCCCTGAGACAAATGCACTGGTCCAAGGAAAATGGCAGCATGTTGTAACTGTTTTGCTACAGGTGTTGGATAAAAACTTATAAAACAGCATAGAAATAAGATCTCAATCAATTTAAAGGGGAAAAAATGTTGGTAGGAGTAAAATATGCAACACAGATAAAACACTTATGACATTTAGAAATGTAATTTTTTCAATTCTTATTTTAGTTCACCTCAGTATTTTAGAAGATTTAATCTAAAGACCAGAAAGATAAAGCAGATTCTAACTCTCTTTAAAAGAGTTTGAATAAGGCCTTAGCTAAAATCCTAAAGCTTTAGTCTTAAACAAAAACAAGTGAAACTGGGAATCTTTCTGTTGGTTTCAGAGGAAGTTTGATTGGATACATATTAGATTGTCTTTATACAGAATCCTCCACTGTAACAAACTGAACAGGACACAGGTTATTTAGATCAAATGTTGCTTTTGAGAGTTTTGTTGGTTTTGTTTGTTTGCATTTTTTTAACCAGGTTTCAATTTGTTTCTGTGACTTAAATAATTTTTTTTATTTACTCTGTTTCATTTATATGTAAAATAGAAAAGCTTTTCTCCTGTCTTTTGGCAATCAGGTTTTTTTCCACTCAAACAACCTTGTATTTATTCTGTAAGAAACTATTCACTCATGTGAAAAAAAATTCTAGCTCTTCCAATTTTCATTTAATTTGCTTTAGTACCTTGGAGTGACTCAGAGATTCAATTTTTCCAAATACATAATTTTTAGCTTTACTGCTTGAGTTGTAAGTAGTGCAGGAGGCATAGAGCTGCACCAGAATAACAAGGTGCACAAATAATATTGTTCTGTTACCAAAATTAAGATCTGATAAAGTTCCTTAGTGAATCAGGATACTACAGATGTGCTATAATAGCAAGTTGTTAGTGATATTTTTTTATTATTGCTACAAAGCTTTAAAGACCATTCTAATCTCCTAACCCAAACTTGTTAATGTACCCTATTTTCCCATTTTCCATTCTTCTTTTTAATTTAGAAAAGGAAAATGATTGTAACACAGATTGATTGTATTTGTACTAAAATTCTATGTAGTTAACACCTGCAAATCAGTTGCTAATGGCTCTCTGGAGATATTTTAACACTGGACAGATAATTAGAATTAATCTCGAAGTGATATTTAGAGACCTATCCACACGTGAACAGCAAACCTAACACCATGCTTTTGCATTTCACTATGACTACAAAATCTTTGCACACCCATGCATGGGCTCTGACTCACATGACCCTCACTTCCTAGACTATCTATTGAAAATACAAGAATTCGTAGTGAATTATGTGTTCAAAACATCATAATGCATGTTTTATTGTGGGTAATTTTTTTTTTTGGCTGGCTGAAAGTATCAAAGTATCTCCCATTAGAGAATGACTTATGATACCCATTTTATGCACATTTTTAGGATAAGAATTGTTGTTTGCCAGTTTCTATCCTCACTCTCCCCTTTCCCTTCTTGGCTACATAAGTGCTTAAACAACTAACTTAAGATAGCTAAATGTAAATTAGAAGAATGCCTTCATAGAGTGTATTGTAAAAGAAGGAGTATTGGAAAAGAGACAAAGAAATATGGATTGATAAGACAAGGCCAACAGTATGAGGTTCAACAAGGCCCAGTGCTGGGTCCTGCACTTGGGTCACAGCAACCCCATGCACAGCTACAGGCTGGGAAGAGTGGCTGGAAAACAGCCCAGAGGAAAAAGACCTGGGAGTGCTGGTTG
This sequence comes from Peucedramus taeniatus, assembly GCA_013400575.1. Classification (NCBI taxonomy): domain Eukaryota; kingdom Metazoa; phylum Chordata; class Aves; order Passeriformes; family Fringillidae; genus Peucedramus; species Peucedramus taeniatus. Next base: position 32,897 of record WBNO01005364.1, on the reverse strand, counting down.
ATGCCTGGCTGAATGTCAGACTGTGCCCAGCTGGCCAAGAAGGCCAATGGCATCCTGGCCTGTGTCAGGAGTAGTGTGGCCAGCAGGACCAGGGCAGTAATCCTCCTCCCCTTTGCACTCAGTGCTGGGGAGGCTGCACATTGAGGACTGTGTTCAGTTCTGGACCCCTCACTTCAAAAGGACATTGAGGGGCTGGAGCATGTCCAGAGAAGGGAAATGGGACTGTTAAAGGGCCTAGAGAGTAAGTCTTGTGAGATGCAGTTGAGGGAACAAGAGTTGTTAGGCCTGGAGAAAAGGAAGCTCAGGAGGAACCTTATTACTCTCTATAACTCCCTGAAGGGAGACTGTAGCTCTTGTTCAAGGCAATCAGCGACAGAGCAGGACGACATGGCCCCAGCCTGCACTGGGAAGGTTTAGTGGACATCAGAAAGAATTTCTTCACTGAAAGGGTCGCCAAGCATTGGAATGGACTGCCCAGGGAGATGGTAGAATCCATCAGCTGTGGAGGTGGTCAAGAAATGACTGGATGCAGACTTAGTGCTGTGGGCTTGTTGACAAGGTGGTGGTCGTCAGTAAAAGGTTGAACTTGATGATCTTGGAGGTCTATTCCAGCTGTAAAGATTGTGATTCTGTGAAAGGGAGACTTCATTCCATGTCTGTAGGTGTAGCCATATATTTGTAGTTATGATCTGTAGCATATGTCTGCAGATGTCCTAGCAATATAGCACCAGGAACTGAGTATATGACTTTGTTATGATATGAGTGGTCTAAAAACAAAAGCCCCAAGTGTACAAACTGCAGTTACAATATAAACATAGTGAATGGATAGGACAACAACAAATATTTCAGAATTTATCTCACTTTGGCTTTAGGATGGATATATACCCTTCTCAAATCAAATTATCTGTGTCTACATGAGTCTATAACCTTCCTGCAACCTGTACCATGTACTTTTGTTAGCCTTTTATGACACCATAATGTTCTCATTTTCTTTCCTCCCTAAACTGTTCTTCTGCAATTCCTGAGGTTCTCTGGGGCTTCCTCTCTCCTCTCTATTAGGGAAAAAGGGTCTTACCTGTCTTCCTGCTGTAGAGGTGCAGCGTAATGAGCCTATTATTTGTCCATTACAAACATTCCCTCACTTGTATGTGATTCTTACTTTTGAGGGCCTGTTTCGTTTTACAGACTATTTCTTAAGGCATAACTCTTAAAAAAAAAAAAAAATCCTCCAGTTCTTCTTCAGATTGTTTCTTTGAGGTTATGTGGTCAAGGCAGAGAAAGGAAACATTAAAACTGTGATTTACAGCACTGTGCTGTGCAGTGGCAATCAGCAAAGCTCAGATTTTCTCTTTTCAGCACAAGCTTTCTGATGCCTGGGGAGATCTGCAGCTGAGGAAGAAACTGTAACAGGTAACATTTTGTACCATGCTACACTTCTCCCCAACAAACAAGACAAAAAGTGCTTCACAAACTATTCCTTGGTGTCCTCAATAAAATGTTGATTATATTAGCTCTTTCTATCTGTCTTTATTAGTCTTTTATTCCCAAAGCACATGCAAAAAAAGTTTCATCATGTTTCTTTTAGCTGGGGAACTTTATGTGAGTAGAACGAGACAGGTGGTATGAACGGGAAATCAGATTTGAGTCTACAGACTTTCACTTCTGACATTTTGCGAGGAAAGAAGTCCCCTTGGCTAAGTTTTTATGGCTTCATGTATGACATTTTGTCATTAAATTTGACTTGAGATTGGGTGCTACTTCTACCAGAAAAAAAAGAGAGAAATATGTCAGGGAAGCATATGTGAGAGTAGCTCTCTCATCTAAGGGCTGTTTAAATGTTGTTTTGTAAATGTTGAAGACTGAAACCCACAGTATCACAATAGTCTATAGAGATTACTATAATTTTTAAAATAAGCACTGCACCATACACTGTTGGAAGTTTTTTTTCTGCCTAACTCTAAATCTTCCAGATTAAACATTCTATGAATGAAGATAACAGAAGACTAAAAAGAGCATAAAATAAAAACTGTAACATAAAAAGACCTATATTGTTACAGAGAAATGTATTTTCTTGTGGTAAGAAACACAAATTTGATAAAAATGGCTGATAAATGAGTTTTGAACGAGGGACTAAATAATCAAGGTAAAAAGTAAAAGGGAGATCACTCAAAGGATTGCTAAGGAGGAATTAGACCAGATTTTGCAGCTCCCCTTGGATCACAAGGGTCAAAGAAATAAAAGATTTGTGCTGTGCCTATTAGATTGATTTAAACCCTGGCTGGCTAAAGATCAGGTCCTCTCACTTACCCTAAGAATAAGTTAGATACCACAGAAAGCTGGCAAAGTGCTTTTTAAGTGTTCACCCTTGCAGTAAAGTAATACTATGCTTTCCCTTTTCCAATGAGTAGGCAAATGTATACATTTTTCATAGGGTAAGTAGGCACATGAATGAGATCCTGGTGTGCTGAACAGAAATTTAGTTTTACCTCCAGGGTTGTTCAATATGCATATAACAGAAAAACATTTCGGCATTTTGCCAATGTCTGGATGTTGGGAAATTCTTCTTGTCAACTTGTACTTGCAAAAGATCAAGATGCAGTCTCATTTTTCAGAATTTTTTCTTTTTACCCTGTGGTCGATACACTCTCTGAGACTGTGTGAGATTCACATTCAGTTCACTTGTTCTTCTGGAGACATTTGTGTCCCTGTGAAAAAAACCCAAAACACTTACTTGACTGTTTTAGCCATCAGGCTGGATAGAAGATGCACTGGGATGGGCGGATGAATGATGCTTGTGGTACGTTTTCGTTTTTGCCTGGAGTAACAGTACACATCATCTTGCATGCATGGCTAATATATTCCCATTTGGATCAAAATGATGAGTGAGATTTAGTCATTGGAGTTTTATGCTTGCTCCTGAGGAGTTAGTTCGTTGTAACCTGCATTTGATTCACTCCACGCTTGTGACGTATTTTGGTAATAAGGATGGATAATTATGGGGCAAAAAAAGAAAAAAAAGGAATAAATAAAATAATTTTTTTTCTATTCGGTTGTCAAAACCCCAAAATTATACTTATGTAAGTAGGTAAACTATATAATGAAAACAAAACTAACTAAATGTTAGAGTTTCTGTTATATGTGTATTAAATGTTACAGTTTGCATTTAAGGCCTGTAGACCTTGAGGCTATACACAGTTCAAGAAAACTGTGAGTTTTTGTATAGACATCAAGTCTGTTTAACCTCTGGGAGTTGCTGTGATACATTTAATACATCGCTTTCCATTTTATTTCTAATTATACATATATTATTCAGGGACATTTGGTAACCAAGATAAGTCCTTAGACTAGAGGCATGGGGGAAAGTATCAGAAAGAAACAGTACCAATGCACAGATGGCTGTGTCACTTGGCCTTCAGCTTTAAACCTAATAGGCCACCTGAGGCAAGATGACACACATCCTGTCATATCACATGTTTTGATAATGCAAGAAGCATTATGACAAAGAAGCATGGATTTTTAGCACGAGCCAGTGATTATACAGAGAACAGCATTTCCATGGGCTTGGCCAGTGCTTTTGAAAGGAGGAGTTAGGTGTGGCTGTTTACTAAGTCAGAGAAAGAATTGCCTTTTGTTTGGTAAGGTCTTTTATAAACAGAGCTTACAGTAATGAAATGCACAGTGAGTATACATAAATTGAATCCCTTACCAAGGCTCAGGTGTCAGCCACTGTAAATTTAGATTTATGTTCCTTTTAACTGACTGTTAGCATAAGCACTTCATTTCACCAGACTCAGAAATCTTCTGGTAGCAGTATATATATATACACTTTACATTTTCTTTTCATCATACAACTAAGAATAAAACCGTGTTATGAGTAAAATAAAAAAAAAACAAAAACAAAACAACCAGAATTCTTTTGAGATTTAGGAGAATAATTCTGATTACTGAAGTATGAACAATGTATTATTTCTTTCAATCTCTAAACCATCAACATGGACATTGATTTTTGTTCAATGCTATTGGAAATATACATTAAGAAATCCATTATTTTGTAGGCATGGACCTTTTGCCCTCAGTGTTTGATTTTGACTGTGACATTTGGAAATAACTGCTAGTAGTCATTGAAAAATGTGTTTAATTTAAATGATTCCTAATGTGAAATTGATTTTTTTTTAAATAGAAAGTTCAACTAAGCAACAAGCAGTATACTATAAATAAAGTTCTTAAAAGATATAACAAGCTAAAACTTTTTTGTTGGCATTTTTAGCAGAAGTTGAGAGTGGTTTTTTTGGTTTTTTTTTATAATTAAAATGGTGCCTATGAAGTCCATTCCACAATTTTTATATGAATAAATTAGGAGGATCATATTCTTATACTGAATCTATGTATTGTTATGAGTCAGTTGATCACTTAATCTAGCCACACTCCAGAAATGCCAATAACATTTTATGAATGAACTGCTACTGGAACAGCTTTCTGCTTTTAATGCTGTCGTGGGGCCCTTCATTGTCACAGATGCTGCTACTCTTTTGAGGATTTTTGTGAAGATCTAGAACTGCAATTCTCATATGTGTTTCCTTACAAGCTCTGAACATAATTATGTAGCCTAAACTGAAGAAGGAATATGTCCTTTCATGGTGGGTTGACCCTGGCTGGACACCAGGTGCTCACCAAAGTCTCTCTATCCCCTCAGCTGGGAATGGCAGAGAGAACTTAACAAAAGGCTAATGCATCAAGATAAGGGCATGGAGAGATCTCTTACCAATTGATGTCATGGGCAAAAGAAACTAAGAGAAACCAATCAGGGCAGAGTAGGATAATAGAAATAAAACTAAGTCTTCAGAAATTTTCTCCCAACCCCTCCCATCTTCCTGGGCTCAATTTCATTGTAGATTTTATTGACCTCCTCCCCTCCAGCAGCATGGGAAAATAGGGGTAGGGCTCCTCACACCCCTCTCCTACTCCAACATGGAGCCTCTCCCATGGGAGACAGTTCTCTAGGAACTTCTCCAACATGAGTCTTTCCCACAGGCTGCTGCTCTTCATGAACTGCTCCAGCATGAGTCCCTTCCACAGAGTACAGTTCTTTATGAACAGGATGCTTCCATGTGAGTTCCCTCTGCTCCAGCACCTGGAGCACCTCATCCCGCTCCTTCGTTGACTTTGGTAGCTGCAGGGCTGTTTCTTTCACATTTTCTCACTCCTTTCTCCGTTTTCAGTCTGCTTTTGTGCAAGGTCACTGTTCTTTTGGTTTTTTTCTGTCCCTAACTTTGTTAAGCCCTGGGGTGCTCCCACTGTTGCGGATGGCCAACAATGAGTCCATTTTGGAGCCAGCTGGCATTGGTTCTGTCAGACACAGGGGAAGCTTCTACAAGCTTCTCACAGAAGCCACCCCTGTAGCCTCCCACTACAAAAACCTGTCCATGCAAACCCAATACACCTTTCTAACTTCAAAAATTCTGATATAATCCCTACAGTTTTGATACTTCACTGCCTTTACAACTTGGGAGATTTGCCAATTTTTTCAGTGACAGTCTCTGAAACTTCAAAAGGTGTTATAAAAAGGGAGTAGTGATTTGATAAGACATTAATAGATCAGCAAGAATCCTCATATATCCAAACTGTCTTTTACTTAAGGAGCAGCTTGAACCAACATGTGAACACATCTGAGCTCTGTCTAAAACCTATCAAGATACTGATTTTTGTTTGATATAAACTGCAGGATAATATTCCAAAAACCTTTGCTAAATATTCATTTGGAAGAGACAATAACCAAAGATGAAATAAAAATATTTCTTTGATTTTACAATCTGAAACCTAAGTTTCAATTCTTATTTTATACGATTTTACAAAATTCCCTAAATGCAAATATGAAACCATTTAGATTTTCACAGATAAGGTTCCTGTCATATTCACCAGGGGAGTGACACCAGTCAAATATTTTTTTTCTGACATTTGGACATTAGAAGCATAACAGTCATAGAAATCAGGGGAGTATTTCTGGAATAACAGTTAAGAAGTTCTGTAGAAAAAAAAAACCTTCAGTGCAATTTTTTTTTCTTTCATCTGCTGCATATTCCTGTGTTTGTTTCAATGAAAAAGGTACATTAGCCCTGTCATGACTCTGGTAGGATTCCCAGAGACAGAGAGAGAAATAGAACATATAAATAAAACTGTGCTAAAGGTAGACAGGAGAAGTCTGCCTGCTTATAAGATAGGAAGGCCTTTGTAATACAAAACATCCTTTAAAAGAAATGTGCTAAAATACTAGCCCCACTGAAGCCACTGAAACACTGTCTCTTGACTACTGTTTCAGGACTTGTCCAGTGAATCTTAGATCTGCTAGTTCGAAAGGCAGCTTCATTTTAAGGGAATAACTGATGCTGGGTATACATTGCATTGATGAAACTCTATAAAATTTTAGAAGTTCTTACACAGAATTGAATGATATCATACAATACTTATTTCAAAGATCTAATAAAATTTATTAAAATCTGAGAAGAAAAGTGTTTGCTTTCACTTAGAAGAAAAAAGTCAAGTGACTTTTCCAAATCAAAGTAAGGGTAGCAATGGCTATGTCTTGTCAAATATGTTGTTATGGCCATAAAACAGCATTAGATACTCAGCCAACGAAAGTTGAGTAATATGCCAAAATGACAAGAGCTGATTTTGTCTGACTGCCTTAGAGACGCTCACTGATTGTGTCTAGATTTGCCATCTGCTTAATTGGGAAAAAAAAAGATATATTTCTGTTGATAAACTCTGATTCCTTTACTCAAAAATATCTTCAGCGTAGAGGTAGTTTAAATTCTGACATGACAAAGGACTCTGTTTGTAGCCAGAGTATCACAGATTAATATTGTAGATGTTTAAGCATATAACATACAGTAAATCCAACTGGAAAAGTGAAATCTACACAAGACTGCTGAACACCAGTTTGACTTCAATAAAACTGGCAGGTCATGTTTATTCTTGTAAGCAATCTGCTACATTGAGTACTGTTTCAGGCACATTTTGGCACATTCTCTTCTGCAAAAGCTATTTTTAAAGATACAATAATTCTCACAAAGACTAGTAGCCATTATTGCAGTGGTTCTCAAACTTATATGAAAATAGATTAAGTATTCTTCACTTTCATAATTTTACTTTCTAAAAGAACCTGGTTCACTTGAAGCTCTTCCAGTATTATAACATATAAGCAGTCCATGACAAAACCATTCAGAAGTCTTTGTATGTTAAGTGTGATGCAGTCCCTGTCTTTTGCATTAGAAGTGTAGGGAGAGAAAGCAGGAAGCATAGATGCCCTCTGAGGGCACATCAGCTCTCTGGCCCTGAGAAGGCTAACCTAGAGTCAGGGAACTGCAGGGTAAGTTAGTGCAAGGTTTGGGGAATTGGGAGAATCCCTGACAGACCAGTGCCCTCACCCACATGGGATGCAATCCCAAGGTATCCCAGCAAGGAGAGCACAGGAGGTTTGGCTGTGTCAGTATCAGGCACAGACCAGATCTCCATGCAAACCCAGGGCAGGTCAGCAAGGAGAATTCAGGCAGAGATCAAGGGCAAGGAACTGATCAGCTCCCAAGACAGGAGGGGAGGCGCCAGAAGAGCTTCCAGCAGCTCCTTCTCACAATATTGCTGTTTTCACAGCAGCCTGATCCAGGGTCGCAGCTGCACAGTAACAGAGCTGACTTTGCACACCAGCTGCCAGTCCCCAGGGAAGTGGTGAGGCTGCAGAACCTGCTGGTGCCATCAGCACCTGGACACAGCCTGGGACATCTGGACACATGTGTGGTTTGGATACAGGTCATGAGGGAAATAAGGAGCTTTACAGGAGGCAATGTAGCAATGTGAGAAGTTGAACTTGAGCCAAGGATGTGCCCTTGTCGCAAACCAAGCCAATGTATTCGTACACTGGCCCACATTAGACAAAGTATTGCACAACATATGGTCAAGGGATGTGTCCTTCCCATCTGCTCCACCCTGGTGGGGCCACACATGGAGTACTGTGTCCAGTTCTGGGATCGTCTACAGGAGAGACATGGACATACTAGAGAGTCCAGTGGGGGGCCACAAAGATTATGAGATACTGGAGAAGTTATTGAGGATAGGCTTAGACTTGTGGGACATCTTAGCCATGAGAAGAGAAGGCTGAGGGGGGAACCTATTATTAAATGATGATCAATGATAGATAGATAGATAGATAGATAGATAGATAGATAGATAGATAGATAGATAATATATTGTATATCACATTTAGCAGACAAATGGTAGTAAGTATCTAAATACCAGAAGGGAGAATGCAAGGAAAACAGAGCCAGGCTCTTTTCAGTGGTACCTACTGACAGGGTGAGAAGAAATGGGCATGAACTGAAACATAGGCTCTTCCCTGTAAACATCAGGAAAATGTTTATACCTGTGAGGGTGATAGAGCAATGTCACAGGCTGCCTGCAGAGGTTGTGGAGATATTCAAAAGCCTTCTAGATATGGTCCTGGGCTCTAGGTGGCTCTGCTTGAGCAGGGTTGGTGGACCAGATAACCTCCAGAAGGTTTTTCCAACTTCAAGAACTCTGATTCTCTGATTACTCCAGGATGAGGAGATTCAACTGGATCAGCTGCAGCAGCTCCTCATTTGTCCCCTGCACCGTCAGGTCACCTCATTCCTGTGGGAGGGCTGGAGCATCATGTTTGCAGCCTGCCTAGGAACTGTTCTCTTCCTTTCTCTGAAGCACAGGACAGTATGACTGGCAGCTTAATGACAAAGAAAGGAATGAGACAAGTGGGGAGTGCTCCCATATTCCCACTAAGTTAAACATCCTTCTGAGAAGTGTTATATTCAATATTTTGGGATTGAGTCACACAGTAAATGCAGGCTCCTATTCATGAGACTTTGCTTACTAGGCTACTGTGGTGAGTTACTTTAATATGTAAAAAAGAGAGGAAGACAGGAAGGAAGGAGGGATCCTCTTTTTCACCTCTAGTGGTGATATAAACTAAACTGAGAGGTTTCTCTATAGAGTTTTGGGTATGCTCTTGAATACCAGTATTTCAAGCACCTACTTTGGTGATCCTCACTGAACTCACTTGTATTCAAACTGGGGCAATTTTGCAGAAAGCTAGTAGGGAAATAAAACATTAACTGCAGCTCATATGGAACTGGGGTTTCTTGATAAATTAGCTGATTTCATTGACAAATTTAAATTCATAGACCCTGCCTACTTATAATTTATTTAGATTCTTCTTTTTTTTTTTTAATTTGAATAAATCATGACATTTCTATCTCTTAAATTGTTACTTCCTTTATTTTTATTTTTTAATCATTCTTCAACATTTATCTCCAGTCTGCTGCCTTGCAGTTAACAGCATCATTTTGTGAATAAGTGCCTGACTGGGTGAAAATTTGGAATGTAGTTCAGATCATTAAGAAGGTACCATATTGGAGTGGTACTATATTTAGCTTTAATTTGGGTGGTTGGTGAAAGTAGATGGTTTAGACATCATCTGTTGTTGATGGTCATTTGCATTATTATTATGCTGTTCCCTGTGACACATAATGAAAGTCATCAAGAATGTGCTGAAGAGATTAGGATTCTAAACATCAGATTTTGAGTACAGACATTTCCTGAAATAGGTAAATATCACATTTCTCATTTTCTTACCTTGTGTCTTTCTGACATGGGTTTACACAGGTCTGTTTCTAATGTCATTGAACTGTTGGCTCTAGAAGGCAGATGAGATGCTTTTCTTTTAAAACCCCACCTGCCAGAGTAAGCATTTTTCCAAATTCATTTTCTTCCCTCAGTGTAAGGCAGTGACTTGTTTATTCATTGGCTCTTCACCTACAGAAAAAAAAGGTGAGAACATGTATTTCAAGGGCTGCTAGGCACTGATTCTGCCTCCATACTGAAAATATTTCAGAGAATGGACCAATGTAAGGGTAGGAGTTGCAAGTGGTTTGTAGCAGAAGAGGGTGCAACAAAGGATATACAACTGTTAAAGCAAGAGTGACCACAGCCAAAGAACTTCACTGATAGTAATTTACTGTACCTTTTTCCTTCATTGAAAGAATTTCTTCTGCAATCACCCATATGTCTTATTTTCCTCAAAAAGATCAAAGAGTCAGAAGGGAAATAATCAGTTACATTGAATTTTTTCAGAAACAAACCCTAGAAATGAAAATTAAGAGCAATAACCTTAATATAACACTCAGCTCTGAAGATTTCATAAAGATATAGCACTAAATGGCCAGTACTGAACACCGTAGTGAAGCCTTCATGTAACATAGAGGTCTGTCACTTGTATTAGTTTAATTATTAATTATCCCATCACATGTGAGTATATTCATATTCAACAGAAATAACCAAAGTAGATACACAAAGTCTGAAGTGATAAGATGCATGTTGTGGGAGGCCAAGAGGCTTATTAGCTGCAGCAAGCCCAGTTACCAAAAAAATTAACATCCTGTATTGGTTTGGCAGAGCCTATTGTTTTGGTAGCGAGGGGAGGGGAGGGCACAGGGACAGCTTTTGTGAGAAGCAGCTAGAAGCTTCCACCATTCCAAGAGAGCCAATCTCTGATGGCTCCAAATATGGACATGCTGCTGGCACAACTAGAGAGGTTAGGAACACCTCTGTGTTAACATATTTAAGAAGAAAATCAAAACGGCATGTGTGCAGTTTTTTTCCAGGGGTGGCAAAGTGCCACTGCCAGGGGCCATCTCGGTGTGGCCCGTGGCGAGCCTTGCCTGCCCCAGCCAGCTGTGCTGCAGGCGAAGGGGGAAGGGGCAGCAGTGGCAGCTCCCCCTTCACAGAGCCCTGCATGAAGAGAGACATTAAATAGCACCAGCACTGTGGCAGCCACCACTGCCCATGTGATGGCGGCGAGGCTGCCTGGCCGGCAGCAGAAACATCACGAAAAATTCCCCAATGTGGAACCTAGATAAGATCAACGTTTTGGCACTGTGGGATCTTGCAAGAACCTTTGAATTAGTGGAACTTGTTGACAATGGTACCTACAAGCAGCAATTTTTCTTCTGGTCAAACAAGAGGAGGAAGCGAGGACATGTGAGGGAAAAGAACATGGCGACACCAAGGTCAGTGGAAAAAAAGGAGGGGTAGGAGGTGCTTCCAGTGTGGGAGCTGACATTCCTCTGCAGTCTGTGGGGAAGACTATGGTAAAACAAACTGCTCCCTTGTAATGCATGAAGTCCTCAGGGGATGCAGAGATCCACTTGCAGTCTCTGGGAAAAGTGCTCACAATGGAGCAGGTGGATGCTAGAGAAAGCTGTGGTCTAGTAGTAAACCCGAATAGAGAGAGAGAGAGAGAGGGCCCTGGTTTCCAGAGATAGAGAGGATCCTTGCTTCCAAATTAGAGCAGCCTATCTTTGAAGGACTGAGTCCTGTGGATGAGTGACCCACACCCCAACAGTTTTGTAAAGACTGTTTGCTAATAGGAGGGACCCCATGACATCGCAGAAAAAAGACTCCTCTCCCTGCGTGAATAGAAGAAGGTCTTGAGTGACGAACTGACCAAAGCTCCCATGTCCTGTCTCTCTGAGCTGTTGGTGGGAAGGGAGTAGAGGCTAGGGGGAAAAAAAGGTGTTATAAGGACTTATTTTGCTTCTCATTATCCTCCTCTGACTCTATTAATAATAAATTTACTTCATACCTCTAAATTTAAGCCTGTTTTGTTTCTAGAGTGTTTTCCTCGCAATCCTTATCTCAACTCCTGACCCCTTTGTTAATTTTTTTCCTTCTGTCCAACTACAGCAGAAGAGGGTAAATGAATGACTCTCGTGGGTGCATGGCATTTGGGCAGTGTCAAACCACAGCATATCCATAGGAGGGTATATTGTGTCTATTATGGTAAAAACCAATGAACAAATACAATTTGTAATTCCCTCAGTACTCTGCTGTTTGGAAGTCTGTAAGGCTGGTAATATGAAAAGGCATGCAGAATAGTTCATATTAGATTATTCAACACCTGTAATGTGAAGGAAAATTTAAAAAAAAATTATTGCACAGACAAAACACACCTTGCCAAAAAATGCCCTTGGTTCTGTACATTTCTTTATTTCATTCCCTTCCTACATAAAGAGGACTTAAACTCAGATGTACAATGCAGTAAGAACAACTGCTACAGCAGTAAGAACAACTGCTTGCCTAAAATGAGAGAAAAGAGGTGATGATCTTGAGTGGGATTTGGAGAAAAAACCCACAGAACTACTTCTTTCTACACAAAGTAATAGTCCCAACAAAGGAAAATTTCTCTAGCATCTGCACATGTGGAGAATGACTTTCAAAGATTTTCCATCAACGTTTCAATCACTCCCTGTTGTCTCTTCTAACCTTGTTTTTTCACGATGAAGGAGCAAAAGCACAAGTACCTTGAGATTTACAAGTGCTTTCTGTCTAACCTCTTACTCCCACATGAAGACTAAGCTAACCAGCTCTGATGTTTTCTCTGTTTACTGTGAACTGTGCAGTGAGTTTATGAATCAAGACCTCACTGCAGAGGATTATGCCTAGAGCATAACCTTTCTTATGTTCAGATAAAGCAGTAACTCACACTGGGGTTGAAATTTAATGACAGTGTGTTCCCTGCTGTGCTCTGTACAAAGAGTTGCAGAAAAAAAGACTTTGGTACACATAAACTGTAATACATTTAACATGCAAATAATTTAATTAAATTATTTTCTAATGTAGCAAACAAAAATGAAGAAACACACTTTCACTGATCTTTTTTGCTGAGAGATCTGAAATTAGTTAAGCAATTTATTACATTAAAACGATTCAGTTTATGTTACCGTATTATCTAAATGCCCTAACCTGAGTCAGAATGAAATGTTAAAACATACTGTACTTTATAGTTCCAGCCTCAGTCCTAAAGGGCTTACAGTGTAAACTGACAACAAACTAGAAGTAAATGAAGACACATTCAAAAACTAATATCAAAACAGCAGTATTAGAAATTTGTGAGTTAGTGATGCATTTTCCTTCTACTTTAACAGTAGCTGCCTTAAACACATAAAAAAATGAAAGAAATCCTTCAACAATTCTCTTTTTCCATGCTTTTTAGAGGTTATATACTTTAACCAATAACAAAATGTTTGTTGTGGAACTATGGGTAATTGAAAATATCTTTTATGTAAATGATTTTGGCTGAGCTTCCCTGTGCCTTTTAAAGTGAAGAGGAAACATCCTGAAATTTTCAGTCAAAATATAATTATCTTTTTAAGTCTGAAATTTGTAATGTTAGTCAAATTATTTAAATCTTAGAGTTTCTTTTTTTAATTAATCCTATTTTTTTAAGAAATAATAAGTCATTGCTGCAGTGTTTCTTGAGGACACAGAGATATGCTATGCTGTAGCTAATTTATCATTCCTATTTCACAGGGATCTTTTTCCTCACAGAGAAATTTCTTAAGTGTCTCTTGAACTCCTTATAATGAAGTTGAAAAGACACAAGCCTTATAAACAGAGATTTGTCAAATTAAGTCATATGAATTAATAGAGGTTGCTGTCTTTGAGTGAGTAACAGAAACTTGCATGATTTTTGTGTTAACATGTGGAAGTGTGCACTGAAAATTAATCTTTGCTGGCCATAGTGGTGTAACTATGCAGCAGGAAGAGAATTTACCTTGCAATCAGTATCACTTTAAAACCAGTTTGAAAAGAAAGATATTTTAGCCACATATTTAGTATAATCTAAAGATTCAAGGTGATAATGATAAATTCAGAAGCAAATTACAGCAATTGTTCAAACATACAAACATTTGAGACGAAGCCCACTGCCCTAAAATATGAAGTTTCTTGGTATTAATTGTCATAAACATTTTGGCTGTGTGATTTGTCATTGATGAGAGGGTAAGGCAGTGTTGTCACTATTGTGCTCTTACATTGTAGGTAATTGGACAAGATAAAAAGAAGAAAGCTTCATGCTCTGAAAAAAGAATCTTCATGACGAAAAAATGCTGTCACAATTCTATACTGAGGCTGGTAAAGAAAATCACAAGTCCTCTTGGCACAAGAAAGGGCATTCTTAGTAATCAAAGATTAAACTTTTCTCCTTAGGTTCATTTTCTATTATGAGAGAACAGAGACATCTTCCTCCCAGGGGCTGATGCTGAGCATCTACTGTGGGTGTGCATGCTGAAATTCTTCTGAAAGACATCCCTTTCATACAGAGACATGTCTTTATACAGATTAGCTCTTTAGGGATTTTTGAAAAAGTCATCTGAGTTACACAGCACACACACTGCCTCTCTCACCATGTCTGTTTTGTAGATTTGGTAAATTATTGCACTAAATCTATTCAGTATAGGAAGCTGTGGGAAATCAACTTTATGAAAGAGGATTCTTGATGCTACCTCACTCTTTCTTCATATTAATTGCACGGGCAGAATAAGAGGAGGGAAGGGAAGAAGGGAGGAATGAACGAAGGGAAGGGAGGGAAGGGAGGAAGGGAGGGAGGAAGGCAGGCAGGAATTCTCACAGCATGTCTGCACTTTCCCTGGAAGATTCTCCCTTGGCACTTCAACATGGATCTGGGCTGGAAAGCAGAGAAAAAACACAGGATTTCTGTGAACAACCTCATAGTTCCTAAACTATAGATAATGACTGAGTGACACAGCTATGCATGTACATAACAATATATATTCATGAATGGCAGCAGAGCACATTACAAAATGCCAGATAAAATTGTTTCAACCTTCTCTTTATCCTCTGAACATGCAACTTCACCTCATATTGTAACATTTCAGTAAATAACATCCTCTAGTTCTTACACTAATATACTTTTTTCCTTTTAAATAGTGATTTTAATTAATTCATCCTTTCTGACATTTGCATTTGTCTTTAAATGCCACTAGATAACAGGGTTTTAATCATTCCAAATAGCTTTTTAATTATAGACCTAATTACTTTTGCAGAAGGTTAAGCTGCACAAACAGGAATAAAACTGTTTGCTTGTGCTCTGTGTTAAGAATGATGTAGTGTTTTCTCATTAGGTATTCTGTAAACTTACTTGGTCAGTTTTATGTGACATTTGAAGCAAAAAAAAGGCCCCAAACTGTGTATCAGAAGGCTGGAATTAGATTCTAGGACAGCTTAATACCCAGCTGTGTGGAACCATCATTGATCTTTTAATTAATTATGAAATCAAAGTTAAGCATTCTTTTCCATTGCCATGGTCATTTTAGGCTGACATATTTGAAAATGTAAATGTGCAGGGGAACATATAATATTACAGAATCACAGACTCACAGAACTCTTAGGGTTGGAAGGGACCTCTGGACATCATCCAGTCCAATCCTCCTGCCAATTCAGGGTCAGCTAGAGCAGGTGATGCAGGAATACCTCCAAGTGGGTTTTGAATGTCTGCAGAGAGGGAGTTCCCACAGCCTCCCTGGGCACCCAGTCCAGTGTTCTGTCAGACTCAATGGAAAGAGGTTTTGAGGTGAAATTTCTTGTGCTGAATAAAATTTTAACCTCTTCAAACAATTCTTAATATATTATTTTTTTTTTCTCAGAATATTTCCACCACTGATGGTACCCTGATGGGTCAATGAAAAATAATTTCTTACTTTTTATGGTTCTGTGCCTCTGCTGGATGGTAACCAGTTTGTGAAAGTAAAACTGAGAGTTAATCTACACATCAATGTTTTTTGTATTCTTCTTCACTTGTAGTTCATCCTTTCTGGCAAATGAAGGTCTGAAAAAGACCTGTGTGGGTAGGAGCTCTTCCATTCCTGTTTAAAAACATGCCAGGTCTATTTATATTCTATGGTGTTTCTGTTATACCAGAATAGATGTCTAATTGCATAGCTTAATTTGTACATCAGTGGCTATATACAGTATCCTTGAAAAATCATCAAGCTATATTTAGCTCAGAAAATAGAAAATATAAATTTTGCCGTTCCTCTAGTCCAAATAGGCTAATTAGAACTGAAAAGCCAAAATGTATTCTTTGCCTATGGACTTGACTCCCATTTGATAGTCTATATTTCACTATGGTTAAACAATCTCAAGATAACATATAGTCTGTCAGAGTTTATTCCACCCCTTTGCCCATTAATGATTTAATCTTGCTAATATTTATATTGAATCTATACTTTTCCAATTTTCTTGATTTTATTCTATTCCAAGGAAGGTTAGGTTGTGATATAACTAAATTGCTTTAGATAAAGTAAACTTCTTTCAAAGGAGCTAAAAATAAAATCAAGCCTAGGCACAAAGTTTAGGGCAAGAAAAAGGATGTAAAGCATTTTACCAAACAATCATAAATCATAGAATCCTTTTGACTGGAAAAGAACCATAAGATCATCAAGTTCAACCATCAACCCAGCACTGCCAACTCCACCACCAAACCATGTTCTGAGACACCACACCTACCCATCTTTTATGTACTTTTTGGTATGGTGACTCCACCATTTTTCTGGGCAGATTATTCCACTTTTTGACCATTCTGTATTGAAGAAATCTAGATCTAAATCTAGATCTAAATCTAAGTCTAAATCTAAAAATCTCTTGTTGCAACTGAAGGCAAATTCCTCTTGTCTTACCATTTGTTATTTAGGAGGAAGGACCAACCCACACTTGGCTAAACCCTCCTATCAGGTAGGTTTAGAGAGTGATAAGCCTTCTTTTACAGTGACTAAAGATCCCCAGCTCCCTAAGTCACTCCTCGTAGAACTTGTGCTCCTCACACTCCACCAAGGGTTCATTGCCCTTCTCTGGACACATTCCAGCACGTCAGTGTCTTTCCTGTAGGGTACCCTGATTTCATTCATAAGACTTTATCGTAGGACCTGATAGGATGCCTTCCAGAGACTTGAGGAAGTTATCAGGTGCAGTTGCTAAGCAACTCGCAATCATATTTGAAAAGTCATGCCAGCCAGGTAAAGTCCCAGTTACCAGAGAAAATGTTAATAAAGAAAACCCTGAAAATTATCCACCAGTCAGCCTCTCCTCCATGCCTGGTAAGATCATGGGAACAGATCCCCATGAATGATATGTCAAAACATCCGGAAGACCAGGCAGTTTTTTAGAGACAGATAATATGGCTTCACTATTCAGGCAGAATGGTGGAGATCCACCTGACTCATCTACTTGCCTTCTACAGTGGAGTGACTCCACCAGTAGAGAAGGGAAGAGCTATGGATGTCATCTGCCTGGACTCCTCCAAGGTCTTTGATACAGTCCTTGCTACTAAATTAATGAGACGTGGGTTTGGTGGATGCACTGTTAGATAGATAAGGAATCGGCTGGATGTCCATGTCCAAAATGCTGCAGACAATCACGCAATATCTAAATGGAAACCAGTAACTCATGGTGGCTCTTAAGGATCTGTAGTGGCACAAATATTGTTCAGTATCTTAATTAGTGGCATGTTGTGATTGAGTGGAACCTCAGCAAGATTTCAGAAAACCTGTTGATTTGCTCAAGGGAAGGGATGTCATCCAGAGGGATTTTTACAGGGCAGAGGAGTGCGTCTGTGTGAACTTCATTCAATAAGGCCAAATAGAACAAGGTCCTGCACTTAGTTTGGGGAAATCCTCAGTAACAGGCAACCCAGATAAGTTGTGGATACCTTATCATTGGAAGTGTCCCTGCCAATGGCAGGAAAGTCGGAACTAGATGATTTTAGAAGCCGCTTTCATTCTATGATTCTCTGCAAGTGTGTTTTCTGTGGGATTCTTCCAGGCAGATCTTTGAGCAGTCTGTTCTCCTGAAATCCAGAGTTATTATTCTGCTTTTTCTTCCTTGTTGCCATTTTTCTGAACTTCAACAGCCCCTTACCAATGGTAGCCAAAGGTGACATCAGCTTTCACATTCCTGACCAGTTCTTCCCTGCTTATACGTATGAAGCCATATCTGAATTTTCAGCATGTCAACTGACTTTCCAGTTTGAGAATTCTTGGATTCTCTAAATGGTAATTTACCTCTATTCCGTTCTTCTGGTTGATCAGTAGAGTCTTGCAAAGACAGAACCATGGGTATAGTAGTAGCCTGATAATATCTTCCTACAACAGAAAGAGGGGACCATCATGTATTAAAATACTGGTGTTATCCTTCTTACCTCTTTTTTTTTTTTTTTTAATGATCCCTGGATCCAGCTTCTGTGAAAGCCAAGATCTATAAGATGCATGAGGTCAAAGAAGTAAATTCTCCTAAAGCGGCTGATGGAATGGACTCATTTATGCCTATCAAATATACTGCTTTTTAAATTTCAAATACTAGACTTTATGACAAGGTTCTGAACTCATAAAGGGAGTCACTTTCTTGAGTGTAGAACTATGAACATGATTGCTTATGATTAGATACTGAATTTCTAAGCTAGTTTAGGTGTACTAAAGCAAATTTAAAGTAGCTTTAAAGTGCAGGAAGAAAACACTTTGTGTCATAACAGCATTGCAGCTACAAAGTACCACCCTAAAACATCCAAAACTTTGAGACAGATTTTGGATTTTCCATATTTTCTCCTCTTAAGTGAACCTATAGTAGCACTTTACAAAAACATCATTCTCACATGACAGTTCTTAATGCCTTTGTAGATTGTTGCATTTCTCTCGGGGCTGTTAAGTTATAAAAAGATGGGTAGGACATGTAATAAAAACACCTTGGATTTTTTGCTGATTCTCCACACTAAAAACAATAGATTAGCTGTTTGATATCTCTCTGGCCCTGCCCTTATTGCTCTTACTCAAGGTTAATTTGGTAACCAACAAATGAAGTCTCATTAATGCAAGATCAGGCTCTCCTTTGCTGTCCAATGCTTATAATTTTCTTTTGTGTACTTGCAACATTATGCTCAGGCTGCTCAGCAAAAGATAAAGCAAAATGTTTCAGAGCTATTCTGATGACTCAGAAACAAAAAAAAGAGATGGCCATAAGATTAGTGCATATCATTCCATACTTAGAAGTTCCTGCCTTCCATTTTGTTGCCAAAAGGAGACTGATTAATTATTCAAAGGTATGCGAGCAAGAAATTGTTTTATAGCAGCATGAGGTAGATATCAAGCCAAAAATTCATATGGTGTTGGATAGAAAGAGTGACTAAAAAAGAAATAATGAGTTCAGAATTGTGAGCAATATGGTTTTATTGTCTTACTAGCTTTCTTGGATAGTTACAGCTCAATAATTTTTCTTCTTGATGAAGTTATTTGCACACAGGCATCCGCTGCCATTCAAGATGCATTAGATGTAGTTATAATCCATCTCCAGCTGGCATTCCAGAGAGTAATGGGTTGAATGTGCCATTCTATCTACCAGACTGAGGCACACCTCTCAGATACCCCAAACCATATCAAATTGCACAGAATGCCTAAGTGCAGTCAAATGACAAGTCTTTGGTCAGGAAAGCTAGGGGGACTCTAGAGTTATTTAACTGGCCCCATAGTGGTGTCCTCTTTGAGTTGGGCAGCTCTTTAACAGCCACAGATGCCACAGGCCATAACAGCTCTTTCATGGCTGAAATTCAACACCCTATCAGGAGGCCAGGTTGGGTGCTCCTGAGCATCTGAAATCATACTGGAGATCTAAGTGAAGACAAATTACCTCTTCCTCTCATTTTCACTCATGGAATGGGATTCAGATGCCTAAGACCTGGGCAATTTGTGTCCTGTTTTTGATGTTGGGGCAGTACTGCTTTTTTTTTCAGCTCCAGTCACAGAAGTGCGTAGTCATGCATCATACCTGATGTCTAACAATATTAGTCTATTAATCTGATATTGAATGCTACAAAAATCTGTTCATGAACAAATTTGGCCTGGCTATTTTATTTATACAGATAAATTAAATGAATACCACTGGTTTCACTCTAAAATTCTGTTCGTTATATTAAGCTACATATTGCATCAGAAGGAATTAAAGCTCAGCTCCAGTTTAGTATTCTTAAATAAACTAAAAATTCTTGAGTGTTCTTGACCTCATCTTATGAACACAAAAAAAAATCAACAGTTTTAATTGTAGGTGAAAAATTCCTGGTCACATTGACAGATATCATGTAGGTGCTAAGAAATGCAGGAACTTTGTGATGTCTTTATTTTGTAGTCAGGTCTAAATGTAAACAATAATGTAAATAAAAGTGTCCAAAGAGATATCTTTTTTTTTTCTTCACTGGTGGCAGCTATAAATCAACAGCAGCAACAGCAATTATTTCTTCCTACGAAAAATTCTGTGCTTATGAACTATTCCTTGCTATATTTTAAGAAGATGTGATCATCCCCATGAACTCATACTATGAAGAAAATTGATTACGCAGCATGCTCATCTTAATTTGTGTTCATTTGGATTTCAGTTAGGAAAAGTAAAAGGGGTAAAGGTAAGTGAAATGTGAGCCTATCTCACTGTGGCATTTGTGAATGTGGGAACACTGGTATTTTATACAAATTGCAAGTAACTTTCATTCATTGCAATGTGACTATTCCCATTTCTGTTAATGTTCCCTTATCTCTCCACCTCTTCTAAATGTAAATGTCATTGATATTACAGGGGTTGATATCATCATTCTTCAAACACTGGGAACATAGCCTCAAAATTATAATTGACTCACATATTGCTGACACAGTAAAATGTTGCCCAGTCTGGCCTGAATTATGCTAAGGCATTGAACTTCAGTCCCATGACAGACAAAGTCTACATTAAAAAACCCCAACCAAACATAAACTGTTCTGTGGAGAAATAGTTAAATGTTTTCCTGATATCTTTTATGAGAATGAATAACCTTTTTGGCATTATTCTTTCTTAGGGTGATATTCCCTTCAAATTAATGTCACTTAGAGTATGGAGACCTGAGAATCCTTCTAGAATTATCTAGTAGTGACTCAGAATATCTGCAAGCCTGTGTAAAGGGGATGAGAGCCAAACAGGTAACACTAAGAGTACCCTACTGAAATGTTTCTAAGTACATCTTTGAAGATGATTACAGCTTTTTAGAGTAAAGAGGAAAGCCAGCAAATCTGTGTAAAGTAAGGCTACCCCCAACTTGGTTATTGTGTGTCTGAACTTCTGGGTCAGAGATCATGAGTTTTGATAGGAAAATGCTGGCTAAAATGTCAGAAGTGAAAGCAAATTCGAGAAGAAATATGTTTATCTGAAACAAATGGCAAAGGTTACCATGAAATCTAATAGGGTGGACAAAGAATTTCTTTAACTTGATTTATTAATAGATAAGTGCATTTTCTGTCTATCACTCACAATACATTTAAATTGGACTGAGTATACAGGAAAAATTACATTCCTGAGTTCAGGAAATGAGTGGAATGTGCTTAATTGACAGAGCCAATATAAAGAAGAGCTCTCGTTTAGGGGACAGACAGACCATGTCTAATTATGTTAAAAGTCACAATTTAATTGGGGACAGAATAGAAAAACATATAATAATATCCCATCATAGCAATAAAAGGACATTTTCAAAGTGAATTTTATTTTTACAACTGCCATTTATTCTTGGATCTTGTGGGATCCAAGCAGTGAGCCCATGCCTCTTGTCCCAGAGAGCTGGTTGAGTGGGAGAACAAGAAGAATGTGGCTGTTCTCTTTGGAAATGAGGGGAATAAACATTTTTAGCAACAACTGGCTCCTCTGATCCCTTTTTAATGCTCCACAGCATCAAGAATAGGAAGCCTTAATGCTGGTTTGCAGCTCATCAACAACAGTTGACCATCCAACACCCAAATGCTTCCCCATCCCACACAGATTTTGACAGAAACAACTTGAGAGGCATTGGATATTATTAATGACATGGGATTGGTTGTACAAGAAAAGGCAGAGGAAAGAGGTTCTGATGGACTTTTTGAGATGAAGGGAGTGTAGGCTACTCACAGATGTATGGGAAACGAGCTCTCTGGGGCACAGACTTGAGAGGGACTATGGCCTTGGTTCTGTTCTCCAGGTACGCTTTGAAAGCAGAGAATCAGACAAAGAAATAGCTGGAGTCAAATATCTGACATGTTTGGCACATGGTGACCCAGTTTAACATCTACTATGTGCTATATTTGAAATCACTGTGTTGCTTTAATTTTCAAAAAAATACAACCTCTAGATTTCTTGGAATCGATCTGTTCCTTGACAGCATGGAGCATCATTATGAAAGATCTCTGCTTACACAATTGATGCTGTCATGGCAGAGAGAAAACATGTAATTAGTGAAGATAAGTACTGTAGCTGGAGTCAGTAATCCCAAGCAGCAAAGCTAATTAGTTATCTGGTGCTGGGAGGTCATATGAGCACCTTGTTTCCAGAACAGACTAATGCATATGACATATTTCTACAGTTAATAACATGCCACTGTTTTGCTTCCCAGTGAATTGAAGTGACATGATACATGTTAAAAGGTAAAAGTTTGCTTATATTGTTCTAAGAAATGAACAAATTATATTCTGTTCTTTTAAAGTGAAAACATTGTTGCCACTTAGCAAAACATGCAATTTCAATTTCACCATGTTCCACCTGGAAATCAAGCTGTTGGCAGATTTCCCATTTCCCTTCAAGAACATCCCAGGATAAACCAGCTAGCAGATGAAACTGGTGGAGAAAGGACGAAAAAATGTGATAAGTGCAAGGCATTGTAATGTTGAGCAGATCTAATAGCTACAAGGTAAGAATTTATAATGATAATTAATGCACAACTGAGCAAGGAATGTCACCAGAGAAATGAAGTTTTCCTACTGACGCATTTTTGTACACAAAATTAAATGAAATTATAGGTCTATTTCACAAAGTCTCTCTTGTGGATGTCTTTTTTTTTTTTTTCACTGAAGTTCTGAGCATGGAAATTTTCCAGAATACTGTGTTTTTTTCAGATAGGTTCTTCCATCTTATTAGACGCAGAATATTTATCTTGCTCTGCATTCTCAGGTGTGAGCATAGAATTTCTTAAAATGGGGTGCTTTTTACCAGAAGCTATTATTCTCTTTGCAGTAAAGTTTCAATGAGTAATCTTCTTAGACCTGTCATAAGTAGTCCCTATGGATTGTTTGGCTTTCAAAGGCATAGAATTCCGAGTTGTAGTTGTCTGAATCTTGTTATAACTGGGCAAAAGTGTGGCTATTTCCTAATTTCCATACAATCTTGATAGGCTCTTAAAGCACAGTTAAAAGCAGCCAGCAAACTTTTGAAGTGGATAACTGTATAACTGCTTCATTTCTATTTTGCATTGACTTGTATTATTTACTGACATTTTTATATATATAAAAAGAAGCAAATAGCAAAAGCTTTTAAAAATATATAAATCATATAATCTGTGCTTACAACAAAGTAAAAAAAAAGTTTAATTATCTAAAATATTAAACTGATTAGAGAAAAGGCAAGATTTTAGTTTCATTTAGACAGTATAAATTCAGGGAGACTCTAATGACTTTGAGACAAATATAAACCTTCTTTGAAGGGAAAGAACTCTGAATTTGGCCCATAGACCTTTCCATAGCCCTCAACTGAGAAATGACAGCAGCCAATATGTTGACTGATTATTTAATGTCTTTTGAAAACCAAATGTTGTAGTGTTTACTAAAAAATAGAGGGAATTGCATATTTTCTAGATGTACATGAATAATTCATAACAAATCATTTATTCAGTGATTTCACCTCTTCCTCAAATTGAGTAGATTGCAATTTTCTTTAATATATGTTCATTAATTGAACAGCTTCAGTGAATAATTCTGTCATTCTCTCAACAGGAGTATGACACAGAGTATTCAAAAAAAATATCAGTTTGGTTTTAACCCAGAGAAATAGTTTTTTTTTCTAATATGGTATATTCTTATTAAAAATATTTATATGAACATTTACTATTGAAATGGCAACTGAACAAAATAATTTCTGACACTAGCCAACAACTTTTCCTGCAAGTTCTTTGCTTCTGTGAACATGATTGTACTTGTTACTACTTCTACAATAATAGCTGTTCTGAATATTAATTACATTTCTCTTTTCCATGTCAGTTTTTCATAGAGAATTCAAACTTCTGGGTACTGAAATAAGAATTTAATCTTCTGGAAGACAAAGGATTAAAATTATTATGCAACAATGCTTTTGTAACAACTTTGATTATTTAGTTGGTGGTTTTCTTTCAATAGAGGCACACCTGATTTATTTTTTTCTTATCTAGTTCCAAGTTTCTGTTGTCTTTTAGGACACAGTATTTATTTGTTCAGTCTAATTTCATTTTCACCTCCACATTTTACCCTTTACAGGTCATCACATAAATCTTAATATATGGTTTTAGTGGAATTGGTCAAAATTGGGTATTTTTTGGTAGCATTTTCCTTATGGCTACCTAATTGCTGGTGCTTGAAGAAAGCATCTTATGATTTATGTACCAAAATTTCATCCTTCACTGTCTGTGAGCTTTTCTAAAAGTTCTACAATGGAAAGAAAATATATAGCCTTGGTATTTGTTACTTGGTAGTTTCCAGGGGACAAAAACTAGAGTATGATTTCATTTTTCTCCTGAACATGTCTTGAATTAGGGATTGCTTTTAATCCAAAGTCATTAGGCAGTCCAAATAGAGTAGGCATCCACCAGAAATCTGAGCTTTCTACTTAAAAACAGCTCCTATAAAAGCTAAATGAATAATTGATTTTTTTTTTTTGTTCCCCAGTTTGGTTGCTGAGATGAACCCTAATATCTGTTCTAATTGAATTTAATTTTTTTTCTAGTTTTTCTGTACTGGGAAAAGAAATAAAACAAAACAAATCCAAGAAATGCACTGCACTGTGTTGTGTCAAACTGCAATTTCATTCTGTAGGAAATGTTTCATTTTCAAATGAAAAAAAATCAATGAAGAACAAACTAGATAAACACAGCAAGTGAGGGTCATCCTTTAAGCTTGGACATCTCCAACAGGATGAAAAAGACTGTGTGCACCTTCTTTTAAGTAGGCCAAGAAAGTATGACATAAGCAGCAATCAATGCAGCCGCTAAGAATTCCAACATGGAAACTAGCATGGAAACATCAATCTTTCCCACTACACAGAAGCTGTTGGATTGCATACTTACTAGTTATAGCAAATCTTCTTCTAAATGTGCAATATTTATGCTTCCCAGCGGCCCCTGAAGTTTGATCTCCCTGTCCCAGAGGTATTGGAGCAGACCACAGGTGCTTTGCTGCCTACACATCCTGGTTTTATTCCAACTTAAATTGGGACTTGAGAAGATTTTTCTGACCATTGCAATATGCAGGGAAATGGTTGTCCAGTTCCCCAACAGAAACACATGCTCTGAGTTGGGTAAGGAGACTGTATGGTCAATTGTATAGAAAAAAACTTTCTAATAAAGTGAGGATCTGTGCTCTTGTTTCTACTGCAGGGACATTTACAGAGTTACAAAAATTGAAATATATGTGAGGGATGTACATGGATGGATATGATGGACATGTTAATGTGTGCCCATATTTCCTGCAAACTTTGATAGGGTGTTGCAGCTACACTTCTTGTGAGGAACAGTTATAGGAAACTCCTTTTTCCGTATCTTTGGTGAAAATTATAACACCACAATTCACAGTCACAGCAGAAAGGCCAAAGGAAGTTGATGGCTTGGAGACTGATGCTGCCTCAAGTACACAGCTCCTTCACACAGGAATATTGGCAGTGCAGTACAGCTCCAAATTTTCCATGAATATTTGGGAAATAGTATGTTACTTTGAGGCAGAAGCAAATCCTTTTTCTTCAGTACTTCTCTCCCTCTGTACATCTTTAGAGTCCTTAATTTTGAAATACATAGTAACAGTTGGACTTGATGACCTTAAGGGTCTTTTCTAACCTAAATGATTTTATGGTCCTATAACCTCAGTAAAAATCTACTATCTTTGATGGGGCTGAAGCCATTAACTTGGCCTTGTTTTACATTGTTTTGTAGCATCCACTGAGTGCAGTGCTAATATTCATTAGCTAAACTACAGCAGGTAGCCTAGAGCACTTATGTACTGAGAGTTTCTCCTGGATTTTGCTGATTTTCATCTACAGAGCAGACACATTTGAGTACAAAGCAGGATATCCATTATTAAGCAAGAAAAAGCTGTTCTTCTCTCCACCCTTGTAGAGTTTTCTCTCTTCCTTCTAGAAAGAGGAAGTGACCATCATATTAATCCCCTTGGACTAAAATTAAAAATGTGAAATCTGATCTGTATCCACCACTGTATAAAACTTAGCATTAACCCTGGGGTGGAACAAGAATTATAATGAAGGAAATATTTTTAAACTTACTTGACTATTTTCAAACAAGGGTGTAACAAAAAACTGAGCACAAAATAAGGGAGGACTTACACCACAGAAGTGCAAAGACTTGCAAGTTTGGCCTTCTGTGGGCTAGTGGACAGACAAAGGGACCAGGATGCACCAGTTCAAACCTGCCCTTGAATCCTAGAAGCTACAACCTGGAGCAACTGAGCAGGAACAGGTAATTTTTTATTTTCCTTTTCCTTTGTGTAACATAAAGCCTGCGCCTTGCAGAGGAACACATTGTAGCCTGCCCAGACATCAGCTTTCCCCTCATTAGGGAAAATCATATCATAGAACACCATATTTCCATTGCAAATCCACAAATTATTAGTAATGAAATAATCAAAAACTTTTTGGGGTAAAAGTGTATCAGCCTCTGAAGTTTTAATCCCAAAACATATATGTTTTGCTGTCACTTAGACGTAGCAGGCCAGATCCTAACCATAATTTTCAGTTCATCTTAGGTGTTTTCAGGGCACAGAAGTGCCCTCTTAAAGTCTCTATGTGATTGAGGAGGCAGTTTTGTTGTCAGCTTTGAAAAAAACATATTTCTATTGGTAGTTTCATGTTTTAGGAGAAAGCTTCATTTCATATGAGAACATCTTCTGTAAGAGTATGCTGCTCACTTAAATGATTTTAAAGTAATTTATTGTCCTTGTAACATGAAATAAAATAAAAGAGTAACTTTAAAAACAAATCTGAAAAAATTTTGTGTGACCAGGATACATTTATTGCATGTCATGAGTCTGGAAGTGGGCTTGGAGTATTTGCAAATGTTAAGCGTCTGTGAAATGAAAAATTGATTGCAAAAAAGAAATTGCATTTTGAATTCTGAGCTCATGCAGATGCTTGTGAGTTTTTTTGCTTAATATCTTGTTTAGTTATCAAAACCATAATTTGATGTGGTTAACGTAAACCAAATGTACTTCTGAAATAAAAGAGGAAGAAAGGTTTATGACTGACAGAAGAAGGATGAGGCAGCAGTAGGAGAACAGCTGCTTCCTCTGAGTATTTTTCTTTTATGATTCTTACCTTAAGATGTCACTTTCTATTTCATCGTTGGGTATGGGTTGTCACAAAAGCTTTATGTAACCAAAATTTACACTGTCTGTATGCCCTCTCTTCATGCACAGCCGTGGCACCGAGGGTGACACCTCACTGCTTCTTGGCTCTGAAGAGAGACCTCTGTCTTCCAAAAGTCTCCGGACATCAGTGGGGTATGCCCACATGCCTTCAACCTCTACTGGGCAAATTATTTTAGGAAAGGATAATTTCTTCTCCTTCTTTATGGCTGAGCAGAAAGGACAAAGGATGCCCTTGTTTACGCTATGAGTGCCAGTTATAAAAAAGGGGAACTTTGTTATCCTTTTTAAAAAAAGAGATTGATTACATTTTGCATAGCAGATGGTCTCTTGGTATGGAACTACCTGTTGAAATGTATGCAATTGAACACAGAGCTAAGGGACATAAATACATTAATACTTTAAAGAACAAGGCTTACTTTTTCTTTTTCTTTTTTTTTTAATCTGACTGTGATCTGACTACCTTAATGCAGAAATATATTTCATGCACATAGCTGTGTTGTTCAATACCAAATTGTACACTAATTGCATGTCTTTTTCACTCTGAATATATTAAACTACCTATTTAGAACCCGACCATCAGGTTTTAGTGAATCCTGTCTGCCCTTCCAGAAGCATAAGTTGCATTCCTGGCCTGCTTCCTTAAACAGTCTCTGAGGGGAGACAGCAGGCTGTGCCCATATGCTGCTCCCGCCGTAGATGGTTAGATGGCCTCAGTGACTCTGCCTCCGTGACTAATCTGGAACACACCTGAATTAATTTGGTCAGATTTCTCCCATAACTTCTGCAACAGTGACAGGATCTTTTTGAGGCATTGTGGTTAAAAATATCCACGTCTACGGCAGTTTGCATTTCTGATTAATAAATTGTCCATGATAGCTGCCTATTAAAGGCAGATACAGTCTGGTTTTCTTCCTTGAAGAAACAAAAAAAAGGACCATATTTGCATTCAGGAAGGGAATGCAGAGCTGGAGGAGAGGACTGAGAGATTTTTTTACTTCATCAGCTTTAGCCTGTCTTCCAACATGTCTGCCAGTCAGTGCTGGTATGAATTTGCTCTGTTATAAACTAGCAACAAGGAGGCAAGTACATCTCAGAGGCTTGTTCCTGGAGGCATGCATCTCTCAGGATGGTTCATCATACACACTGTTCCTCGCTCAGGGCTGTGCTCACAGGCACAGTTTAGCTCAAAGGTATTTGAGTTGCCTTCTCAGTTGTCTCATCCTCTCCAACGCCAACAGGAGAGGGCTCCCGTTCATGTGTTCTGAAATGCTTTGTCCATTTCCTTTTTGAACTTGACAGCATAAATTACTTTCTCAATTTTGCACACAATTCTAGTCATAGTAATGAACATTTCACTTTTCAGTCAGTCCTCATTTGGATGCAAACTCTGCTCTCGAGATGTGCATGGCTGATCTTGATTAAGATATTCTTCCCCTTTTACCAACATAATCCTTTTGAAGTTCCATGCATATGGGGAAAGAATAATATTGGAGTGGAGATCTGCTTTGCAGATCTGAGAGGAAAATTCCAGCCTTTTGATTAGGATCATCTTTTTTGAATATGACATAAGCAATTCAGTAGCCTGTATTGTATCTTCTACAATAAGGGAGGAATTTTTCAGGCATTTTTATGGGAATGGCCAGATTCTTTAATGCACAGACTGCCCAAACCCTACTTACTTGATTCAAAATACTGTTTATAAAGTAAATTATTTTATAAAACCAAAAATAACATGAACTGACTCAGATTATGGAGACATAAACACGAAAACTAATCTGATAAGATTAAGGGTTGATTTTGGTGTGTGCATATATATCTTAAAGAGGGACAGAAACACAGATGGAGGCTGTGGAAGTGGTATGGATATTTAATCCATTAAGAAAATCTGACCTCAATAAGTCTGTTTGGCCTGGGAATTTCACGAACCTATCTAGCCAAGGTGGATTGGCTTCATAAATCTATTGAAAATGCTAGATTCAATACTAGACATCAAAGAAGTTACCTCAGTGTGCCTCCCAGAATGAGCATTTCATCATTTCAGCATAGCTGTAACCAAAAATGTCTTGTGTTGCCTAAGAACAAAAATAATCATACCACAGTTTCTAGAAAGTGTTGAAAACAGATTATTAACAATTCTATTAACTGTAAAGCACATTTAATAATAGTCTATTCATTATTGCAATTACTTGATAAAAAAAAAGACAACCTTGATTTACTGATTCCAATATTTAAAAGGGAAAGTAACCACAGCTAGTGTCCACACAATTAAACAATTTAACTTTATAGCAAAGTGCAGTGCTACATCGTAGCTACCATTGCCTTGGACTTCTGGTGGAATTCGAGAATTATTATAAATTGCTGTGCCACCCTCTAAATCATAAAAACCACACTGACTTTTTAAAAAGGAAGGCTTTTGAAATCTAAAGGACAAAACTGGCACAGTGTACTCCTCATGAGAAAGTGACAGGCTTTCTGTCAGATGTGAAAAAAATCCTACAATTGACCCAAGGAGTGTTTTGAGAACCCTAGTGGTTGTTATCATTCTGCAGGAGCAAGACACACCATATTTTTTGTCTGAGCCTGAACACAGGACTGGTTGCTGCTTGCTCTAGGTTGTGAATAAGGGCAGGGGCAGCTCAAGAAGTCTGGTTCTTCACCTCTGGTTCTCCAAGGCACAAATTTTCATCTGAGCAGGATCTTCCTTATTCGCACTGGTTTCTGCCAAAGATGTAGTATTCAAAAACCAACTCTTTCTCACCTCCAGGCAAATTCAGAGAAATGAAGTAAATGCTACCATGTTCACCATAGGAAAAAAAAAAAAAAATTAGTAAGTAGAGCAGTAAAACCAAACCAGCAAAACTTTTGGTTCAACAACTGTAAAACCAAAACGAAACACCCATTTTTTTCAGTTTTGTAGATGTTACTAATGTTATAGTTATATATCCATATATGGTAGAATGCCATTTTATAACTTATACTGAAAGCCACAGCCACAGCTGTACACAAAAGTAAAGCTCTTTTAAGTCTCTGTGTTTGCATCACTTCATGTCTTTCCGTGTGTCTATAATCTTGCCAGAGCTTCTCAGGATTCAGAAGAAAAAACACTATTGCACAGTCTCATAAAGTGTAATTTCTCTACAAATCTGAGTCTCAAATTCAAGGGATCCAGAAGATCCTGGGGGATGTTTTCCCATCACTTCCATGGGCTTGTTTAGGAAGTGATATTCTGCCAGAAGTCCAATAACAGAAGTTCATCAGTGGGACATTTTATAGTAGTCCTTTTCCAAAATAAAGCCAGAAAGAGTAATAATGCAAAAGTATAAAAATAAATCCAGAATAAATAAAATATTTTATCGTAGGTTTCATGTGTGGCTTAGTCCTGGTGTATCTCGGATAAAGATCTTTCAAAACCATACTTTCAATATTTGCCTGTAGAATGTATAATAAAAAAAGAGCCAGGTTATGTGTTGCTTTTGGGAAGAAAAAGCATTTCATTTTTCCTTCAGCCGGGAAAAAAACACTGAAAATCTTCAAGAGCAACTCATAAATCCTGTGGGGGGTTTTATGTGTGATTAAATTAAATCTTTTTGGCTGCACTTTTTAACTGTACTTGAATGAATAAAATAACAGTGACTTTCTCTATATAGGGCATTAGAATAAAATTTGAATATGTTTCCAATTTTCTTGCTCATCATTGTTTTACAGCTGAAATCACTGGAGTAAACTGGCTGTTTTCCAACTATTAGTAAAATCCCTCCAGCAACGCCACTTCATACAGCCCTTGAAAATAACTTCAGTACATGTTCTGAGATATAAAAGTATTGCTTTATAAGGATAGACGCTGAGGTTATTTCACAATCTTGAATGTTAATGTCTACTACAATTAAAATTCTGCACACAGCAAATAATGCAAAAGTCCTGCTCCCCCCAAGCAGACACAAGACTTATTTGTGAATCAGAGTCACTAGTTTCATAGCAAGCCAATATGCAAATAAAGAAAAAATGCATTATTTATCTTATGTTTGCCAAGCCAGGTAGGGAAATGTAATTTACAGGATGAAAACCCAGATATGGATGCTTTTAACTGTCATTCACAATTAAAGTATATCATTCCCCTCATTTAAGTACCCAGAAATGTTTCATTTTTCATATTTCAAAATGGCTGCAATATGCACATTTTTTTCCCTTTTCTTTGAGCAACAATAAAACAGTGCAAAAATAATATTTCTTAAGAATCTTTTTAGAGGTAATAATTTGATTTAATACATGTGTTACATTAGAGTAGGAAGAACATTCCGTTGTCACTGTTCTGTCTGAAAAGCTTTCCTGCACTTGCTCTCAGAGAGGAAGAAAGGCAGAAGAGAGCTGCTGGATTTCTTTATGCAATCCTTTTACTTGGTGCACTAAATCCTGAAAGAAAAAAAAAAAAAAACAAACAGCACTTTAGTTGTCCATTTCTGTTGGTACTCAACACATTTTATTGACTTAGGTGTGGCTATCTGTGAGTGTTAGAGACAGTGAGAAATCTGATGTGCTCCGGGATGATTATTACATGTGGATTTGGTTTTGCTTGTGTTTTTTTTCCCACCAAAGTGACCATGAAATGGTATTTTTGAACCCTACATGTATCTTTGATATCTGCTACCTTTGGTTCACTATGGTGAACAAAAGTTTCTCCTCTGAGGATCTATTCCTCAAAATAGACTTTGCTAAACAAAATGAAACGACAACCTCTTCAATTTGGCCTTCACAGAAGAGTGTGATATTTTAAAGACTGGACTAACTGTGTAATTTTCAATCAGGTCATAGAGTTTGCCAGAAGAGCTGGGCTTAAAGACTATTCTCTGTTGTGGTTTCCAATTTTGTTTCTGTCTTCTTATTCTGTTGTGTTTTCCTCCTACAGTGAGCTGTGCCATGTACAGGACATTCAGCTATGGCAGCATAACAGTATCTGCTGTGTTAAAGGAACTCCTCAGCTTCATCTTTTTATTAAATTATTTATTTTAATGGGTTTTTGGGGAAGATTACAAACTAAGACTGCTTGTATAGCTCAGTAACTGGGGGGTAGAGTTCTAAAAAAAAGAAGTTGCCTGCTTCATAAGGTCTGAACTCAAAGTGTCCATAAAAGAGAAGGAAACCCACCTTATTATCAAAAAGCACTTGTTTTTTAATATATATCCTGTGTGCTACAGTCAAAGTTGCCATAAGGAAAAATAAACTTCTTAAACAAGACCAGCTAATTGTTTTGACTTTTTCTGCTTGACCACAGTACAGGCCTTGATGTAGACGAGAAGTTAAGCACATATCGATTTTCAGTCTGGTAACCTTTTCAGATAGACTGCTCACCTGCTTTCCTCAAATGACTACTCAAATAGTTAAGATTTGAAAAAAACATGTAGGATTACATTTATGATTCTAATGAATTCTGTTTCATTTATTGTTGGTTTTATTTTTCTTTGATGACAGTTGCTGCTTTTAGCTGTGGTCTTTTGAGTGGCTCTGCTTTGTGACTTGAAGCTCTGCTGATTGTAGGAGCAGGAAGGAGGGAAATGTGCAAAATGAGATGTCTTGACAAAACAAGATGAATTAAATTAA
>WBNO01005350.1:0-31122 GCA_013400575.1 Peucedramus taeniatus | reverse complement strand
CATGGTTCCAAGGTTTGCAAAACAAGCTGGAGAAGGGGAATGAGGTAGAAATTGATTATATGAATCTTCTAGTCTGCATTATATGTTGGAGAAATCCCAAGCTCCATCTGGGACTATTAGCCTTCAGGAGTCTATTGATAAAATGGATTCCCTGCAAGTCAAGTGAAATAAACTCTAAGCTGGAAACCTAATACTCTGAAAAGGCTTAATGCTCAATTTGTCTTCAGCCCTAGATCCACAGTGGTAAGACAAGCTTAATGTTGAACCCTAGTAATGCATTTTTTCCCTACAAAAACTTAAAAATGAAAAGCAGGAAAGATGCTTTCCAGGATCTTTTGTTTTATTTTTTTTTCTCCAGTTCACCACCTGGGCTGACAACATAAGACTGACTGCAACAGCTGCTATTGATTCACTCTGCTAGCTCATCTCTAATTAGAAAAAAATACTTTCTCAGCAGCAGTAAATCTGTAATAACTTAAAAAAAATAATAAAAACAGATAATGAAGACATTTCCTACTGTTTGCTCTTGCTCTGTTTTTTTTTTCCTAAAGCTCTTTGTACACCTTCTGAATTTTTCCACTATTTAAAGAAATTGTGAAAAAATTTTTTTCTGCAGGTCATTTCATAGAAACAGCTGTTACCCAGATGTTTTCTATTGGGGATATGTATCTGCCACACTCTGTAAATCTAAGAAATTTTATTTTATGGAATTTGTCTGTAAAAGAACTCAGATCAGATATTTTGATACTTAAGAGAACATCTTTCTGTTATATTTGAATTGACAACTTACAGGTGATAGAAGGCTACTCAGTAGCCATGTATCCAAATATCATGTATTTTTTATTTGAACTAACTTGGAACATTCTTCTTCAATACTCCTAGTCACAGCCCTAACTAGCAAAAAATTGCAAATGTCTAGATTTAAGGCAACACTTGTCTTACTCTCTCTCTTTTAAGTATTTCTGCTGAGGAGCATAATTTTGGCTTCTTCAGAGTAGCCAGGATTATCTGTACAATTAGTTAATGAAGCTGATTGTGCTGATGAGGCATTCCAGGGCATGGACTGTGTTCCACTTTGTGTAATATATGCATCATATCTATTTAATGCCTATAATAAGGAGCTGACCATGAAGCAGTGCCTCTTAGGTGAAAGAATGAAAACAGTTTTTGCACTACATGAAAGATTTTAAAATAGGTTTATTTTCTTTTAAAATTTCTGAAGTGGACTCAATCTCAAAAATTGTACAAAAAAAGTAGATCGGATTTTTTGTGCATGAGGAACTGGTGGTTTCTTTATCTTGTTAATCCATTTCTAGTCTTCTGGTCAATGGTTACTACCAAACTTTATCACTTATTTGCATCCTTTGAACATGCAGCCTCTGTTGTTTCCACTGCCTTTCCTTTGTACTCTTCCCTCCCTAGGATCTAGCCCTATTCTTTGCAAGAAAAAGTACACCATCATTAATTTATTGTCATTCACTTTCTGTGATTTGTCAATGGCTCAAGCAAAAATCTGAGACACCTCTGGTTTTGATGACAAGGGTGATTAAAACTACCGTTGTTCTTCACTTTCATGATTTATGATGATTCAGTTAAAAACTTGCCATTAAACCAGATATTTATCAGATCTCCTTTTAGGGATTAATCTTCTGTAGACTACTTTTAGATTTTTAGTATGTTGAATGAAGCATGTTGTAAATATCATTGTATGTGTAAATGATGAATTCTGCTAGTTCCAGAAAAACATAGTCACTAGTAAATAGGTAAAATGAAATAATTAGCTATTAGCAATTAATTCAAAAGCCCCCAAAAAGTAATGCTTCCTTATACAGTTGAACTTCCCCCTCCCCAGATCTTCCCAGATTGATCTGTTAGTTTCAGAAGATTTATTTAATATTTCCAACATTCATGACAGGTAGATTTCAGTTGCTTTCAGGTCCTACTATTTGGAACAAAGTGTGGGTCCAAGAGGATGCCTTTTCCCTATGCCTGACCTAAGCAAAGCTGATCAGCATTTTGTGCAGTCCTAGAATGCAGCTATTATTTCCACCTGGGAATAAAAAAGATTTCCTGTGCAAACAGTATTTTATGTTGGAGCAAATGTTCGGTTCCTCCTCTACACAGATCCCATACTGCTGGCCTTTCTCTAACCCCTCTAACAGTGATCTTTGCATAACCTTAATTCTGTGAGGGATCTGCAGATCTCAGTACAAAAGATGGTAAATACCTCTGTTCCTACTGGTGAAGAGGGGTAAGGTTTTTTTTCTGTCTGGACAAACTTCCATGAATGTATTGATAAGAATCCAAACATCACAGACTGTTCTGGTTTGGAAGGCACTCAGAAAGATCATCAAGTCCAACTCTAAAGTAAAGACCCATATGGGGATTGAAGTAGATAAGCTCTAAAGATTTTTTCCTGCAGTCAGAGGAGGAGAAAGTGAAAGAAAACCAAGAAGGAAGTCCATGCTCTAAAGATGAGCAAACACTGATGTTCTCATTTCATTATCTTGCTAATTATATAATCGTGGTATTTTTATGGGTTTTCTCTAACACAGAAGAGGGTTCGTGTCTTCTTTTCCTTCAATTACTAACTAATAAGCTATTTTTGTATTTCTTATTTATTTTTGGTCTAGACAAGAAGAATCTATTTGGGAAAACAGAGGAAAAATACAATATAATAAAATGAAATGTTTTTACAAAATTTAAAATCCAGAGTGTTTGTTTGCTGCTGACAGTGAGAAACATGCTGCCTGAGCACATGTCATCATTGCAGCAGAGGAATCAGTTCTTTTTATGCCAGCCATACTGATAAAATTGCAGCAACACAGCTTTCAGGATTTTTTTTTTCCCCAGCTTGATTTTGAAAGTAAATGTCCCCTGTTCTCATGGTTCTTTTAGGCATAAAGATTATGAAGAAATTTAAGGAGTTGTTATAGAAGTTAATGGTGGAGTTCTTACTGACTTAATTTAGGNTTCTGTTATATATTCAGGAAAGTGATATGTTTTCATTTATTAGAAGCCTAGAAAAGGTCATAATAGGCCCTGGTCCTCTATTTTACTGTGTGTGTGCTGAAGGTTACATGCATGCAGAGCCTCAGTGAAGTTAACAGCGTTTCACGCTGTCACAGCAATCTGCCCACCTTCTATAATTGCAGGATCAGGACAATGACTTGTAAATTAACACTGATGGGCCAAACTGAAATGCTAATTCTACCTTTGAAACTCTGGGGGAACCGAGTCTTGTCTTTACCCAGACAGCTATGCAAGAGATGTTTGTCCAACCTATCTGGTACTAATACTCTAGAGGTAATTTGCTGTATTTTTGGAAACATTCACACTGCATTATGTGACTGCTCTGAGACATCCAAATATTTCAAATACTTACTGCAGTTATTTAGTTATTTGAACTAATCAATGTATGTAGGATATAATTGCTTTCTCTCCTGTAGGAGGTAGCACAGGAGAGAAATGGCATAATTCAGCACTTCTCTCTTCTGTAGTGACAGCCTGTCATTTCCTGTACTGTGCTAGGGATTATGAATAGACAATGTATGTAGGCTGAACATAGTTGCTTGGTAACTGTCTTCTTCACTTTCTTAAATGCGATGGCCTCTCTTCAGAAGAAAGTCAATTGGTTTAATGTCTTTTGATTTTGAAACAATAAATTTTCCTTTAACTCCTCTGAGTATCTCAATAAACAGAGGAGGAGATTATTTGAAACTTTGAACTATTAATTTGCTTGGAGTTTCTATGGCAAGCTATTTAATAAATGTTAATGTGGTAGTCATCATAATCAGACTTTTTCACTCAAGTAGAGTTTATATATATCATAGATTAAACTTTGAAATTATTAAACACTAGATCATTTTTATGGTACAGAAGTGAAATGTTTACAAGTTTGATACTGGAGTGAAACGTTTGCAAATTTGACAATCCTCTATTCAAAATCAAGTTTGTTCACCATTAACTACATTAATACTATGGGTATTATTATGGATGCACAGACAGATTTGCACCTAACTGTAAACGTTAAGGAAAAATACCAGGTTTAAAAACTTGCAAGTAAAGTCTGAAAACTGTGAGAAATAATTGCTTAACTTTATATGTAAAAAGCCGTAGGAAGTTAAATAACCTAAGATGAAGCACTTCCAAAGTACAAATGGGAGGCATGGTCCAAAGTGGCAATGGTCACACCATTACAACCAACTGGGAGTAAGGCAGACTAACCAGAGCTGTGAGAAATGCTCCTTAGCTGCCTCACAAGGTGAAAATCAGAAGACCACCCATCTCAAGTATATGTCTACCAATGCACACAGCCTGGGGAGCAAATACAAGGAACTGGAGCTCTTCACCTTGTCAGAAAGTAATTATTATTGATATTATAATATTAAGGTAATTATTATTACCTTAGGAATAACTGAAGCATGGTGGGACAACTCACCTGACTGGAGAACTGTGAAGGGTGGCTGTATGATGTTTCTTAAGCAAGATTCATCAACAGAACCTAGTACTTATGGGTGAGTTCAACTACCCAGACATTTGTTGGAGGAACAATAGAGTAACTCATATATCATCCATGAAGTTCATGGCATGTGTAGAGGACTGCTTCCTCATGAAAATGTTGCATGTGCCAGCCAGGAGTGAAGTGCTGCTGGACTTGCTACTTATAAAGGAAAAACATCTGCTTTGTAATATCCTGGCTAATGATAACCTAGGCTGAGGTGATCACAATATTGAGGACTTTAGAATTCAGCCGGTGCAAAAGGCTAGTACTAGCACGGAGGTTTTAGAAGAGCAAACTTGATGCCACCCAGCTGGGAGGAATTTCATGGGAAGCTTCCATGCAGGATAGCAGAGCTTGCAAGTAGTTCTGCTGGTAGTTTTTTGAGAATGCTCTTCTACAAGCACAAAGACAGCTCATCACCTCTGATGGTCAAGGGAGGTAAGTGGAGCAAGAGACTCTTTGGCTTAGTTGTGAGTGCTTGAGCCTGCTCAAAACCAGAAGAAAACATAAGAGATATGGAAAAGTGGACATTTCCAGCTTGTGCAGAGGTGCAGTTAGAAAAGCAAGAGCTGATCTCAATGAAAATTGGCCAGAGATGTCAAAAACCAGAAGCAAATATTCTTCAAGTACATAAGCAACAAGGAGAAACAGAAGGATAACACTGACCTGCTGTTGAATAGGAGAGTGAATCACTCACCAGCAACATTGAATGGGATGAGTTTTTAAAAACTTCCTTCTCCTCTGCCTTTACCAGCACTACTGGGCTCCTGGGCTTGGGAACAGCTATCCAGGTTGGTACAAAAACAAACCTGCCATCAGAGGTAAAAAAGTTGATGTGTGAGACATTGCAAGAGCCTGGTCCCTACACACTGATGAACCCTAAAGATATGTATCCTAGAGTATTACATGGTGGCTAACATCATTGTGAGGACACTCTTCATGGCCTTTCAGAAGTTGTGGAGATTGGAGGATGTCTCAGAAAACTGGAAGAAGGCTGATGTCATCCCCATCAACAAGCTCTTAAAGAAGGATCCAGGAAATTATAGACCCATCACTCTTATTTCAGTCTCTGCAACAGTTATGGAACAAACCCTCCTGTGGGCTATCACAAGGCAGATGAAGCATGTGAATGGGAAAACCAGGATAAATTCACCACAGGCAAATCACATTTGACACACATGATTGCCTTCTATGCCAAAGTAACCTGCTTGGTTGGTGTGTGGTGGACATGTTCTATCTGGTTTTCCTAAAGGGTTTCAGTATGGTTTCCCACAGCCTTTTCCTAGAGAAACTATTGTGTTATGGTCTGGACAGGAGGCATGTGAGCCTGGCTGGTAGGTGGCACCAGGAGGTGTTGGTAATACCTCCTTTTCAAACTGACAACCTGTCACAATTGCAGTTCTTCAGGGTTGATATTGGGCCCAGTACTATTTAGTATCTCCATAAGTGATCTGAAGATGGGATCAAGTGTGACCTGGTGAAATTTGCTGATGACGCCAAACTGAGTGGGAAAGAGGACACTTGGGAAGGGAGATCCATCCTGCAGGATAATTGGATAGGCTGGAAGAGTGGGCTAGCAAGAACCCTGTGAAGCTCAACAAAAAGAAATGTCAGGTCATGCCCCTGGAAAAGCATAATCCAGGAGTGCAGCATGAGCTGGGATCTGCCCATCTGGGGAGCAGCTCCGTGGGAAGGGACCTGGGGTCCTGGTGCACAAAGTTCAGTATGAGTGACCAGCAGGCTGCTGTGGTACAGAAAGGTGACAGGAGACTGGGTGGCATCAAGGGCATCACCAGCAGAGATGACCAAGCCATCATCCTGCTCTATTCAGTGCTTGTCCAGCCTCAACTGGAATCTTGTGTTCAGTTTTGGTCCCCATTGTACAAAATAGATGTGAACAGACTGCAGAGGGTCCAGAGAAGACCACAAAGATGATCAAAGGTCTGGGAATCCTGGGAATTTGAGGAACAACTGAGAGAACTGGGTTTGTTCAGCCTTGAGACAAGGAAGACTTTGGGGAGACTTTATCACCATGTTCCAGTATTTAAAGAGTTGCTGCAGAGGAGATGGAGTCACACGGAAAAATATGATGGGTACAAGTTACTCCTGAAAAGATTCTGATTGAACACAAGAGGAATATTTTTCAANTGTCCAGCCTCAACTGGAATCTTGTGTTCAGTTTTGGTCCCCATTGTACAAAATAGATGTGAACAGACTGCAGAGGGTCCAGAGAAGACCACAAAGATGATCAAAGGTCTGGGAATCCTGGGAATTTGAGGAACAACTGAGAGAACTGGGTTTGTTCAGCCTTGAGACAAGGAAGACTTTGGGGAGACTTTATCACCATGTTCCAGTATTTAAAGAGTTGCTGCAGAGGAGATGGAGTCACACGGAAAAATATGATGGGTACAAGTTACTCCTGAAAAGATTCTGATTGAACACAAGAGGAATATTTTTCAAAATAAGAAAAATCAGCCATTGGAATAAACTCTCCAGGGAAGTAGAGGATTCTCCAAAGTTGAACACTTTTAATATCAAGGTAGACACAGTGCTGGGCCATCTGGTTGAGGCCCAAGAAAGGCTGGACCAGATGATCCTTCAGGTCCCCTGCCAATCTGATATTATAAAAATCTATACATTCTTTTGATTATGAAAATAATTTCATCCTGCACACAAAATCTAGGGGACTAAACTCTGGGATATAAAGCACCATAATTTTAATAGGATATGAAAAACAGATTTCTGTCAAACTCTACCAGTTTTTGTCAGCGAAGAACTAAACAGATTATATCAAGAGTATTCTTGTTGATGTGGAAATCAGTGGAAATTTAAAAAAATTCATTATTTTTATATAAGTAAAAAGAAACTTTCTATATATAATTTTGCTGAGTAAGAAGTAGCTAGATATAAAATGCTAAAATTTAGGCACTTTACCCTTACAAAAGCCCAGTGCTGACATCTCTTCCAAAGGCTCCTTTGGGCCATCACACATTTAACAGGAATAGTCCTATAATTTTTATTAAATAACTACATTGTAGTGTGGAATTTATATGGAATTAGTATAGAATTTATAACATTTAAGA
Source organism: Peucedramus taeniatus (assembly GCA_013400575.1). Taxonomy (NCBI): domain Eukaryota; kingdom Metazoa; phylum Chordata; class Aves; order Passeriformes; family Fringillidae; genus Peucedramus; species Peucedramus taeniatus. The sequence continues at coordinate 23,535 of WBNO01005350.1, read as the reverse complement.
TGTCAAAAAAGGCATTGTGAATAAAATTAGCCTTTGTCAGAGACTGATATTGTTTTCCTGTCCTCTACTTCTGGCTGCTTTTTGTTTTAATATTTCAACATTTCTGTTGTTGTGAGTATATTACCTTCCTGATATTAAGTGCTTCTACTCACTAATCAGCTGATGAAATCTTAAAAGATGAAAGGAAGATGAAATTTCGTGTCTTCCACAAACTGTGAGACACATTTGCAGACTATTTTAAACTACTTTTATTACTGTTGTGCCCAAGAGTTATCATTAAGGACTGCAAAAATGGGTATTTTGAAAGAAAGTGGCAGTTGTTTATAATATTTTTGTATTGGTCATGACACATCAATGAATGTTCAACTTTCAAAAGATTTCTTTAGACTGTCACTGAAGATCATTATTTCAAAAATCACGCTTTTCTTCTAGGGATAAATTAAGGACTGTGATTAGAAGACAGAAAAGGATTGACTTGAAATGGTGTGTGTGTTTGTGCAACATACAGAGTAAAATTAGGAGTGCTTTCTGAAAAAGATAATGCCCGATTGTGTGTGACCAAATCATGTGGTTTTGCAAAAATGTTCCTATGCAATTCAGAACTGTGTACTGAAGGTCACCTGTAGCTAATCATCTATCCCTGACACAGTATGCATTCTGTGGTAGGAAAGAGTATTTCAAACCAGGTAGACTGGTTTTGAAGATTCAATACTTGTGAATTGAAAAGTCATATCAAAATGTGTATGTGAGCTCTGCAGAATGAGCTTCAAATAATTTTGTCTGACCTCTGGGATATTTTCCAGCTCTCCTCCTAAAGATCTCCTGGGTAGACTTTTCAATTTCAGAAAAACAGAGTGTTGATTGTGAAAATGGTGATGTGATGGACTAGGAACTTGTAAGAGATGGTCAGAATCTATTTTGCAGCTTGAAAGAACCTGATTTTTCGTGTGTGCATGGGGGATCTAATGGAAGTAATTAAAAACTTTTGAAATGGGTCCTTGTTTTGTGAGCTGTTACTTCGCGTCATGGATTTTTGTTGTTAAAGCAATGAGAACAGAATGGTTGAAAAAGTTTCTATCTTTATGCGTTCTCATTATGAAGCCATTGAAGTTTTTTTCTCAAGCAGATGCTCTGGATTGTCTTCTGGCTCTCAACTCTTGTTGAAGAGACACCCAGCAAAGGAATGAAATTTCAGCTTACAACGGAAATACATTCTCAAAATCACACCTCTGATGCGAATTATGTGCTTCCCTAAGAAACTGTTTCTCTTTGAGGAGAGAGAAGAAACCGGCTGTGATTTTATGTAGTAATTGTGTTCTTCAAGAAGACACCCCAAGCAGACAACAGCTCTCCTATATTTAACCACACAAAAAAAGAGGATCACTTCAGTATTGGCCCCCCACCCCCTTCTTACCCTTTAGCTGTAGTGTAGTTTTGGAGTTGTTTGGGGTCTTGCTCCTGGCAGATGGTATAAGTATACTGAAAATATATTTTAAAAAACCCCAAAAAAAGGGTAGATAAATGTTGTGATAATTGCCACTGCCTGTCAAGATTACATTGTACAGGAGAGAAGAATAGTACATATAATTAAACCTTCCTGCCTTTACGGTGGCTAATTCTGCCTACAACAATCTCTAGGGCAATTTTTCTTATAATCACAAATATAATCAGCTTCCAACAGGGTTTTATTATTGCAATATCCTCCCAATTTCTATAAAAGGAATGCTTCTACACCAGAATCAGTAGCCTTAAAAATTCCTTTGCAGGAAAATTGGCTTCTAAATAGACCTTATCATGAAAAAGTTAAGGACTTCAAATAGCAAAGCATGGGATTGTGACTTTACAAAGTGCCTAATCTATGTCTCCATCTTTCTAAACACAGAAAATTTTTATTTCTCCTTCTTTTCTCCTGTTCTTCTATTTGCTTCCTCTTTTACCTATCTTCTGGGAGGTCGAATAAAATAGAAAACTGTGTTGTGTCTGTGCAAAAATGTTTAATTAAATTTTTTGTGTAACATTTGCATAGAATACTTGAAAAAAGTTAGAAATCCCCATTAAAAATACGGAGTATTTTAATTTTAAAGATACCAATAACGACTTTTACTTGTAGCCTTGTTTCTAAAATCAGCCACATCATGAGCAATCACTTTTGAGGGCAGTGCATTGTCTATCTTCTCTTCAGCTGAGTTAGTGCTATTGACCTGCTGTCTCACTCATAAACCTATAGTGATTCCAGTTGCATTCCTATGTACGTGTGCATAGAAGTTGGTATAGGACACAAAGATAACCATACAGCACAATCATTGTCCAAAAAAAGTAAAAAAATTAACAGTTAAGTACTTTCATGTTGCGTTGTGTCAATGTAAGAATGCAGTATTTCTGAGCACAAATATGTTCACTGTGTTTCAAATATTATGACAATACTTGCAAGGAGAAAAGCTCATGAATGCCCATCCATCTCCAGCAGACCTTAAAATTCAGACAGAGTGTATAGTGAGAAGATGTGCAAATCTTTCACTTCTATATAGGCTGTAGGTGTATGTTAAACCTATGCACAGATTTCTAACAATTTCCATATCTCTGAGAAATTTCTGACAGATTTAGAGACAGGACAAGGAGCTCCTGCTTGCTAGCTGCATCTGGTTTTCTATCACCATAATCAGCTGGCTGAATTTAGAACAGTCTCCAGCTTTGGGACTAGTCAAAAATGGGGGGAAGTTGCAACCCTTGACTGACCCCCATGCTAGTGCACAAACCTAACCTAATGGTGGACAGGGTTTTGCCCCTCTTGGCAGATCAGTGTTGCATTGGCTTTGCTGGTTTAGCTTTGAGGCTGCAGTGAAGACTGGCTAGATATTTGTGCCCAGCAGAATAGATATGGACATTCGATTGTATTGTGCAGCCTCTCTTGTTTGTCTACAAATTAACAATGGATTGAATGATGCTTCAACTTTTTATGTATTTCTATGGTTTACAGATCTGCGACAGAGGAGAATCAGTTTAAGAGAAGATCAAAATTTGGACTAAACTGTGCATGTTCTCCAAATGAGAAATACATTGGCAGAGATTATTGCTTTTGTGAGGATCATTACATATAGGAAAAAGAGTGATAGAAGCTGGCAAGTATTAAAGAACAAGAAAAGACATCTCCTCTATTTATCTACATAAATAGTACCTATTGTGGTGTCCAACTCAAAAAAAACTCACAACCAATTGGAGAAAAGGATGAATTCTTGGTATTTGTAGTTCATGTACAAATATAATTGCTTTTATGCTACTGTGCATAAAACTACTTTCTTTAAATTTCTTTAATGGTGCTTTTGAGAACAGTTCACCCTTTCACTCCTGTTAGTTGCTTGTAAGTTTATAATTCTCCCATTTTGTGTTTGAATGCTGTCCTAAAGAAGCAGAACTAAACGCACACACTTTTTTAAACCAAGTCATTCCACATGGATTGTTAATGTAAACTGAAGTGTCAGTGAGAGGAACATTTTGGATATAACTTTTATGACTTATATCAAACTCAAAGAATGACTTTTAGTTTGGAGAAAAACTGTTGTGAGGACAAATTTAGGGTGATTGCTTTTCTTTGCAACAGAGAGAAAATTGCTTATTTAACAATAAAAAATAATGTTTTAATAGGAGAAATACAATTCAACTCTAGCTATGGGCTCAGAAGAAAAATTGCTAGGTTTTTGACTCTTTATGAAGGTTTTGACTCTGCTCATTAAAATCCCTGGTTCCTATTTTAGAGTAGATAATAACTTATAGTCTCCTCAAAGTAAGGGCAGGACATTGATTTAATACTACTGTAGAATGAATGTTTGCAGAGAACATTAAAAAAAAAAAAATCATTGTTGATCTTTTGCCCTGGCAAATGCCAGATGTTTGCCTCTGTGGAGCAGCTTAAGCTCTCTGGGCACTTGACCCACAATGTCAATAAAGTAGGGAACAGTGCAAAGACTGTTTATTCTTTTATATGCTTGTATGTTTTTTTCAAAGCTGTCAACGTAAAAAAGAAGGGACCAGGGGCAGAGAAGCAATCTTTACTGGGACAACATAAAAACGGGGGATAGATTGTTTTCTGATATAAAAGTATGAGTATGGCTCTGGTTTTCTAAATGTAAAGAAGTCATATGGTATATGGCAGGGAGCACAGACGAAAAAATACCCATATTAATTTTACTTCATTCCTTCAGGCTCTTAGGTTTATAATATTTCTACCCATCAGATAGATTGGGACATTTTTTCATACAATGCCATGACTTTCCAAGCCCTTTTCAAGTCAGCATACTCATTAACAATATCAACCAAAGCAACCTTTATAGCAGCAGTGCTTTGTGACGAGTCAGACAGTTTCCTCTGGAAAATTCATTCTTCTGTGTGAAAGACAGTGAATTTTAAAGATAAATGAAAGGGTACTGCAATTCTGTAGGAGATAAGAAAGTAGTTTCAATTGCTACACAAAAGTAAATTGTACATGTACTCTGGTTTTGTAATCTGTTAGAAAATAAGTTTGTCGTAGTTTGTAGCTCCCACTTCAGTGAATTGTTTCACTGAAAATTTTCTGTGTAGGTGAAGCATTGATTCAATTAAGGTTCAGTGTGATAATTCTATTTTGTTTTGACATCTTTTAATAATGAGATAATTCTACTATGTTTTAACAGTTGGTCCTCCTCAGATTTGTCTAGACCATGAGATCCCTAGATCTAATAATTGTGACACCCAGGGTACTTAGTAAGATACTTTTTTCTGCAGTTGACTGATTTTGTTTTATTAAGTTCTCCCAAAATAAATCACTAACCTTAAAGCTTTAATTTACTTCAATACATTCAAAATAGCTTGGGTTTTTTGTTTATGTTGTAGGGGCTTTTAAATCTGAATTTCAAAATCCATACCGAAGCTGCAGTTTATGCTGTCTGATATGTTTGTAGAGAGTAGTTGTACTAATATATTTTAAAATGTTCTTTCACTGTTCATCTGCACTGAATGAGACTACCTATTCCAATAGGAGATAAAATGTGGGAAAATTTTAGCCATTGTTTTTCTTCTATTCAGAAAATGAAAATTCATCTGGACAAAAGGCTGTTAAGCATTACCATGAGGATTCAAAAAGAAAGGTGGATTTAGAAACCAAAATAGAAAGCGAATAGAAACAAAAAATATTTCTGAAATTGTCTAAAGAAGACTAAGGTAATTATATAAGAGGAGATAAAAAACCATACCCAGTAAAACTACATTAAGTAGGAGGAGCTGATGTTTATCCAATAAGACAGTTCTGAACTTTCTTTCTAAATTTCAAAAGTTGAAGTAAACTTGATTTTTTGTTATTTTTAAACTATTTACGTCTCCAATAGATTATTAGATATATTAATTAAAAACATATTCTTGCTTTTGTTATGTATTAATTATGTATTAATTGTAGCTTATTGTGCTCTTGAAGGATATCTTGTCTCTATTTTAACATGAAACAATGTTGGTGGCAGGCAACTTTATATTTTTGTTTTTGAGCAAGTATCCTTTGTAATACATCATTTAGATGTAGTGGTAGTAAGAATCATTCAGATTATGTTTTCAACCATGCATATTGTGCAAGTCCTCCTATTTACCACTGCTCTCAGGATTTTGAACTGAATGACATTTCCAGTGAGTAGTTTGCTTGGTATTTTCCCCCGACTTTTATATCTTGGAGTATATTCCCCAAGAATACTTTGAATATGTTTTCCGTCTCATTTTCAATTTCTCTCAGCAGTTTCATCTCTTTTGGTGCTAAGCTATAACTCCCAATTATTTATTATTTTGCTGTTGTTGGTGTTGTGGTTGGTTTGTTTGTTTGTTTTTTCTTTGAATTTTTTTTTTGTTTTGTTTTTTTCTTCTATTTTTCCTTCACAGAATGTACTGTCCTAATACAGACACATGAAACTGACTGAAGTCTGTTTTGGTTTTGTCACTATGTACCCTTATGGATCAATCTATTTTAGTGACGACTTTTCCCCCAGAACGATTTGGTCCTTGCTGTCCCCTGTAGCTTGTGCAAACCTATTTTCTTTCTAGCAAGGATGAACCAAGGATTTAGAAGCTATTCACCAAAGCCTTTTTCATGTAGGGTATGTTCAGATGGGTAAGCAGACTTTGTTTTTCTCTAAGCTTATGTTTAATATATATAGACCTACCACTTTGCTGTAAAGGCAGCTGTTACTGTTTCTCTTTGAGTACCAAGCTTTTAGTCAGTCAATGTCCCCTCATTAGGGAAACTTTATGACTTGTTGATCATTTTTCAGCTATTTTCCTTAAAACAATTACCTAGACTTGATGAGCACTCTTGTCTGTCTCTCTCATTTTAGACAATTGTGTTGGGTTTTGTTTCTTTTCTTCCTTTTACAGGATGGTTTCGATCATCAAATTTTACATTATAGAATGTCATGGTTTAACATAGTTTAGTTTTTAGTTGAGGAAAAAATCCACTAGCTACGGAAGTGATTCCCGGTAAGGACCTTAGCAGCTTCCTTCTGACATGACAGACCCAATCAGCTGGCTAGTTTTGAATATTGACACCCTGTTAAGCTACTTAGGAGAGCTGAATACGCCTCTGTGAAATCATATTTAAAAACTAACAAACCCCAGGAAAAACTCTCTTGCTTCCAGCCTTTGAACAAGTGACCGGCCTCTGGCCGGGCCAGGCCCCGCTCCAGCCGGCTCAGCCCGTGGCACGGCTCGGCCGAGATTCTGCTGCCGCCAAATTCCAAGCACGGCTGGTGGGCCAGGCCGGCTCCGCTCGCTTTGGGTGGAGCTGAGCCCGGCCCCGCTCCAGCCATGAGCTGCCCAGCCATCCTGCCAGGGCTGTGGAAAATCGTGCGGCTGAGAACTGAGGCGGCCCTGCAGCCCGACGCAGGAAAGCAGCCCCGTGGCTGGAATCGAGCGCGGCAGAGGCCAGAAAGCAGCCCTGCAGCCAGAACTGCCACTGCCTGGCAGAGATCACATAACCATCCACAGGCCCAGGCGAGATACTAACTGTCTGAGTGCACAGATGAAACTTGCAGACATCAATCCTCTGTCAAGTGAGTGAAAAGGAAAGGGTAAAGACACATAGAGAAAACAATGAGATACCGAGGCCAGTGAAGAAGGAGTCAAATCCCAGATGGAAGGAGAATGAGGAGATGCCTTAGTCTTGGGCTGAAATTGTTTTGTAAGGCTGTGGTGAAGAAGTAATTGATACAGCAGACTTTTTTTTCCCTGTAACTCATGGAATGCATTAAGGGTATGTAACATTCTAACCACAGCTATGAGCAAAGGCACCCCTGTTGAAGCAAGCAGATGTTGAAGTAGCTGTGATCCAATGAGAAGCTTGAACAGAGAGAAATAAGAGAGAAAAACCTTACCCCAACAATAGAGAAGAAAAGCTCTGTTACCAGAGATAAAAGAATACTTTTGTTTCTATCTGTTTCTAATTTTTGTTACTGTTTTTTTCCTGTTTCTGTTTTTTTGAACAGCTCATTCTTAAAATTGTACCCCAACAAGCTGAAATGACCCATAGTGGTAGTTGTGGGAAGACTACCAAACCATGGGAGAGGCTTCACAAGTGCAGATTTCTGTGTGGCTGCTATTCGTGAAAATTAAAACCACAAGAGAATGGTTTCTTGTGGAAAAGTCTCCATGGCATGGCAGGTGAGACCTCTCTCTCTAAATGGACCGAAGAAAGATTATTTTAAAAGTGGTAAACTGTCTGAAAATACCAAATTTGTCTCCTTATGTTTTCAGTGGGAAAAGAAAGAGGAGTTGGGGGGACAAGAAGTATTCTGAAGGTTTATTCTGATTCCTTATTATTTTTCTTTTATTTCTTTTAATAAAGTTTTCTTTATACCCTTTAAAGTTTTGAGCCTGCTTTGCTCTCCTCCTAATACTTATCTCACAGCAGAAAATGAGTAAATAATTCTGGTAGGTGCACTGGCATTGGGCCAGCACTCAACCCACCTCAAAAATCTGGAGTGTGGGTATATATAACTGAGCAAGACTTAGCCCACTTATACGTTCTTGTACAAAGGATGTATACAGGAATTGCAGAGTTTTTTCTTTTTGAACCCATGGCAAAAGTTTTGACATTCATTGACTCACTCTGTTGACATTATTGAACACTTATTCATACATTTAGCATTGCTGGCTTCAAAAGTTTGAAGAATTTATATACCAGGGATCCTGTCTGTCTCTTATGAAGACAGTCCCATCTTTCAAAAAGGAAGTCAAAGACATATCTTGAATGTTGGATACAGTCCTTCACAAAAATACCCAGAAAACCTCCAAACACACTCCAGGGGGTGGAGGCTTTTTCAAGGAAGGAAGAATCTGCTCAAGAATATGTTTTTCCATATTTTTCAGTATTCAATTCTTCATATTCAACTTCAGTGAAACTCAAATCTGATCGGAAAAAGGGAGGGAGGGTAACTGACAGTTTGGAGTTTTAAACTTCTAATTAGTGAGAAGCACATTGTACAGCATTCACTGAGCAGTAAGCAATGTGAACTAGACCTCATCATTGTCGGGTACATCAACACGGATGTTGAACATGGAAACATAATGGGAATTTCTACTCAGTTTTGCTAAATAGTTACTTACTGCTTTAAAATAATCCACAGTTTTGAAGTCTTGAAAACACTCATCTGGAAGAATTAATTTTATTTCCCTGCAAATATTTAAGAAATATTACAGCATTTCCTGGTATATGAGCACAACACTGGTTTCTGTTCTTCTCTTTATTTGGGATAGAAGGCGCTACAGTTGGAATATAATGAATGTCGTATATGTGTATTGATCTGTTGTCAAACATATCATGGAGAAACTTAGATGTAAAGTACAGTAATACTTTCTCTAAGGTAATAACGTAAGACAGAATTTATTACACAAGACAGGATTTCTGCTCTTTGGTATTATACCATAGTAAGGAGATTGGCAGTGGTCAGTAAAAGATCCAGCTTTGCTGACAATATTTTAACTGTATGTATGTTTATAAGGGAGATAGTGAAAAGATCAGCAGTGTAAATTAAACTGGCTCTAAAATAATTGTTTCTGTTAAGTGTATTCATCACAGGAAATATCACAACCATGAAGCTGGGCCAACGAACACCTGCTGTAACTTCACTGTGTGTCTATAGGGTGGCATTTAATACAGATTTTGCATCTGTTTTCATTGTGATGTCCGATTTTAATAGAGCTTATGGTGTTCCTTGAGTAAGATACTGCCCTCTAGTATGTCGATCACAATCCAGAACCTGGCAGCACTGAACGGAGGCACAAATTCTTCATTGCACTGTCAGGTTACGAGACCTGAAACAACATTGCCTGTAGTCTATTCAAGGGACAGACTACACAGGATAGAGTGTTGTAGCAGAATAAGGAAAGGGAAGATGAAAATCTTAGTATGTTGAAGGAAAAATTTATCATTCTTTTTGGGACACAGAAAAAGCAAGATCTTGAAGTGGCTTTTCCACAGAGTAGACAGGCCATTAATGTTGAGTTTCTCCTCCCAGGTTCATAGTTTATTTAAAGACCTTTCCTGTCTTTGGCATTACAACATATCTTCTAGAGTCTTGTGCCTGTATGTGACACCAAAATCTGTCCCTTTGCCAGAATCAGAGTTTCTTGAAATAATTCGTTTCATTAATGGCATTAGATCTTTCCATGAATGGTCAAAAAATACCAGCAGTGAATTCTCACTGTAAATTCCCACTCTCAGTTAATTTCCACTTCAAATCACCATCCTTGCAAGTAGTCTGTTTAATGCCAGATACTATCCCTTGCCCTTTAAAGGGCAAGAAATCTGCAATGTAACTTCACTTTTGACTTTTGATTCTGTTGCATTAGAGGACTTGTGAAGATTCACGGCAATTTGAGAGAAAGGTAAGTTATATTTATACCTTAACAGGAGTTTTTATAATGCCATTCTGCCTGGCTGGCAGAGCAGAACAGTCTCTCACAGTCTATCTGACTGCCTAATGGTTCAATTGCAGTACACATGCTTTCTCTTCTGAGTAGCTGTGGGTGGGTGCTGAAAACAAAATGTTATGCTTGCTGGCAGTGAGCAAAGAATGTTTTCAGCTGTAGCGTAACAAAAAGTTTGTCTCACAATTTGGCAGTGAGATTTGTTTTGGTACCACGTTGCTCTCAGAGGGATATAATTATGGCTCAGGCAAAAGTTTTTCCAGTGATTTATGACCTCCCAAAAATTGCTATTTTGCCTGGTATTTTCCTTTATGTTCTTCATCAAAAGTGATAATTTTTAATGGGAAAATTAAAAGGGGATACTTTCAATTTATTTTTGATCATGATAAAATGAGCTTCTCCTACTATTAAAAAAAAGTTAAACATTTTCTAAGCTGGAGTGCTTTGAAAAACATATATTTTTTTCAGTAAGGATATTTTTTCAAGGCTCAATATTCACAGTTCAGAAAAGTGTAGCCTTAAATGAAAGGTTTCACACAGATATTATAGTCAAATGCTAATGCATTCTCTTACTGCTCTTCTAAAGAAAAAAAAAAAGATACACAGAAGAAAAGATAAATTGCATGCTATTAGCAAAATACAGCTCTTTTGCACATTGGTTCAGCCACTGTACAAATAAAGACCACAAATTCTTCTCATTCCCCTAATGATAGAAGAAATGAGCCATTATGAAAAAAAATTGCCTTCAGTAAAATCCCACAAAAGATCCTATCAAAAAAATGACAAAAGAACATGAAAAGAGTCAAGTCATAAATCTGGTAGTAACATATGGATGCACAGAAAAGAGCAGATCATAACCTGACATTAAAACTGGGGTTTTAATGGGGTTTTATTAAGTATAACCCAAGAGTTAATAAAAAATCTAGAACCCACATATGTCTTCAATTAAATTATGGAAATTTCTAAATCTGCTATAGTGATAGAGAAAGCTACAGATGCTTTAGAAAGGAAGTGTCTGAGAGAACCATTAGTATTAAGTGGAATAAATTCATAACAGACATGACCAGTCAGAAATTTCAACATTCCTATATTTCCTGTTATTTGTGAAAGTATCTGGGTATGATTTTAAAATGGTAGTTACACCTTTAGATAATTAAACGAATATGTTAATAGATCTGAATGAAAGAGACTTCATGTAGAAAATGTTGAGAAATAAACGTAGCAGCAGAAAGGAAGTGCTAGGAATAGTCCATCTGATAAATAGTTTACTTAATATCCCTGAAAAACTTTCAGAAGCCTGGAACTAGTTCAAATTCTTCTTTATCTTTGCTTATTTATTTTAATTTATGTGTTTTTTCATGTTGCTTGTATGGGTTTTATTGAATATTTCCAATTTCTGAGTCAAGTATGAAAAATTAATAAAAATTATGAGGTACAGAAAATTGTAAAAAGCATGACAGGACTCTCAGTGCTGTCAACAGAAAATGGTGTCAATTCTGGCTTCTTGCAGGCAGCATCCTGCTTTGGAAAAAAATTGCCTTGCCTTGTTACTGTGATATCTTGATACAACGTGTATTAATTTAATAACAACCATTACATTACCTCCTTTTAGAGGCTAGGGGGAGCAAGCAAAGGTACATGCATTTTTTTTCAGTACAGCAAAGGCTACTGTCCCAGTGAAATTCTGATTTTCCCAAGTTACATGGCAGATTTGCCACTTACTCTGTAAAGCCCATGCTTTCGCCTTAGATGGATTCTTGCTGACAAACCAAATAGAGCTGAGCTTCCAATAAGAACTTCCAGTAAAAGGAATAAGAGTTTACATGTTCATGGTTTGGGAAGCCAGACAGTACCTTTTGTAGTTACATTTACAGATTGTCTCCACCCTCTAGGTTATGAGTCTTCCTTTGACTAATAGCTATGCAAATTTCAGAACAATGTCTAACCTTAACAATGTCTAGCTTAACCTGAATATTTCAGTGATGAAAAATCCAGCCTAGGTTTTTGAAGTTGCTCCAACTGTTAATTATTCTTCCATTTTGTTAAAATGCTTTTGACTAATGTTATCTACTTTGAAGCTCTAGGCTTTAGTCCATATTGCCTCCATATATGTTAAAATTAATCAGGTTTTGTGTTGTAGATGTTGCTTTTCTTTTCTGATGAAGGATTGATTCCATGAGAAGATGTGGAAGTTTTTTCCCATTTTAAGGACTTCTACGAGCTCTTCTTTCAAATTTTCATTACTACTTGTTTTTGCAGAAACTTACCCTAAGCAGTTTCTAGCCTTTTCCATGGCTAGTGAAAAGTGGCAAAAGTGACAAAGTGAACTTTGCCACTTTTGGCCACTTTTGCCAAACTTTCCATGGCAAAAGTGAAAAGGCTTCGCTTTTGATTAGAAAAACAGCAGTTGTTTCAATTCTGACTAATTCTAATCCAGAACTCTAGAATTGTGGTAGGGCATGCCACTGTTAAAAATAATCCCATTCTCATGTAGACTATTATAAAATACAGTGGTTTAGAGTATGAAAAATGTGATGGTTAAAAAGCTGATGATTAGCAATTTTTAGTATGTTTATCTAAATATGGCTATCACCAAACAGCATTATCACTATAAAAAAAGAAAGAAAGAAAAGGAATTTTTATTCATGTATTAATGAAGTGTATTGAAGTTGAATTTAAATGTTTGCCAGTTTATAAATTTCTGTATTATTATGAGTTATTGTAATAGTTGCATGAAAACCATAAATGCATTTCATAGTTTTCAAAATTCACTCTCAATATGTCTTAAGAAAACTAAAAGGGTTGTATATTTCTAAATTTTTTTTTGCATATATAACCTATCAAATTGGCATATTTATGCTTTTTTCCCACTAATGTTTAAAGAAAAATACTGAATTAAATTTACATGTTTAATTAAGCAGTTATTCCATGGTAATGACAGTCAGCATTCAGATTTCAGTAGCTGCTTATTTAAAATAATCATGAAGAAAGATGCACTGATAATAAAAATATCTATATGAAAATATGCAAATACATGTTTTTATTGGGAAGAGTCTTCTGTAGCACAGTTTTTGTTATACCTGATAGCAGGTAGAAAAATATTTGCCAACATTTAAACACTCAGTTCACAAATTTGTGGTTGAATACCCCAATAGTTAGGTTGCTTCCCTGCTGACCAAGGTGAGAAGTGATTTATAAGTGACTGTAATTATTTATACTTCAGGCATTTGTCAAATCCTTCATTTCATACAGTTTCTCTACAAAACAGGTTGGTTTATAACAAAGGCAAGAATAATTCAATTTTAAGACTACTTACAGCTAAAAAGCTGGATCAAGACCTTGGTCACTGGTGGAGTGAAAGATGGGAATCACTAGTTTAAATATGTTAGAAATATTTTATTTTATGTGATACACATAATGGATGATGTTGCAAGGGGGTTATAGAGATATTGAGTCCAAGGCCCTATTCAAAATAGGGCCATCAAGGGTAGGATACTCAGGGCTGTATCTAATTCAGTTCAAAATATGTCCAAGGACAGAGACACCACAGCTTCCCTGGGTTTGACAACACTCAAAGTACAGAAAATAGTGGATTTGTCTATTTAAAAAAAAATTATTTTAAAGATTTAAATTCAATGTCTTATGCTTGTCTCTTTAATGATCTTGTTTGCTCTTTGTTTTCATAATGTTACCGATAAAAATGTCTAATCTTGTGAGGTAGAACTCAAAAAGATGTCTGAGTAATGCTTTTTGCATCTTCTGAATTCAAAGCAAGATAAATTCTACATAAATAATCCCTCATAGGTATTTTTGTGAAACAAAATATTTTACAAAAATCCTCCAATCATGAAAATTTCACAGTCCTAGGTCAAGTGTCCCAGTACTTCACTATCTCACCTTGAAAGACTTTTCCTGGTGCTTAAGGTGATCTCACTCAGTGTGGTTAGCCCAGAACTTCTTGTATGTTTTACAGGCCCAAGGAGAAATTATGATTCCATTCTGGAAAATATTTTTGTGTCTTTTAAGACTATTGTCCTGATTCTGTCAGTCTTCTCTCAACTGTATCAGTCCAGTTCTCAGTCATCCTTCCTATGTCATTTTTCCTAAGCCTCTGATCAACCATGATACTCTTCTCTGAGCTTTATTTTCTGAAAGAGTTGTGTCCTTCTTGAGGTACTGTACAGTATGCAGCATGGTACTACAGCTGAAGCCATACAGGTAGTAATAAACAGAATGTTTTTTTTCACCTGTCCTGCAGATTGGTTTACTCTGCTTTGTGTGCATGCATTTCATATGCTATTAATACATGTGAGTTTAGATTTAATTATAGATCAGCAGTGAGCAACACAAAAAGAAAATATTCAAATGACTTTGTATGCAGGATGCCTACTATGCTGTGTAAAAGCAGTTTGAGGCTTTCCCATCATTGATATATGGCTTATGAGTTATATACATTTGAACTTAACAGACATAAGGTACTGATAATCATAGGGTACCTGGACTTCAGAAAGTCTGGAGACAAACAATCTCTTGTGGGTAGTTTGGGTTGGGAGGCTGATTGTGAATGAAGCAGCAAGGCTTCTGGCAACGCTGGGTTAACAGCTCATGTCACATGTAAATATTTGTTTCTGATTTGTTTTTTTCCTTAGTTTACTTTGAAGAATAAGGATGACAGGGGAGAGATGGGGGAAGAAACACCTTTGCCAGCAAGAGAGGAAGACTTTAATCTAGTTTAGGGAATGGTGAGCAAAGCCAGAAGGGAGGTGCAGGGAGGCATGGTAGATAGTAAGGAAATGCCTTGTGATGCAACATGAAGGAGGGTCTCTGATTTCCAGTTGGTAAACAGTGTTACTGGAGGCCTATCCCAGACACCTGTGTATCAGTTCACACAGCATGGGAATCACCAGGGCAGAAGTCCAGGTGCTGCTGCAGAGCTTCAGTCTCATTGGGATCACAGGTATGGTTTGCTTGAATAGTGTTGCAAAGAATGGACAATGAGTCCTTAGGTAGCACAGATCAGGAAGACAGGGAGGAGGAGTTACATTACACACAAAGGCACAAACGCCAGAAGGCCAAATGCACAAAGATCTAATTGGTGCTCTTTGGGTAAAGGAGCATCAGAATCAACTAAAATGACTTCATGAAGGGCTTTGACTACGAACCACCTAATAGCAAGAAATTGATAAAGCTTTCTTTAGAAAAATGGAAGAAGCCTTAGAGCTGCAGGCCCTGATTCTATGCAGAAACGAGTTACTCTAACAACTACTGAAGGATATCAAGGCCAAAGCCTTGAGAAGATTCCTGGCGTACATTTAATAAAATTTCTGGATGGATAAACTGACTAGAGAAGATGGTCTCCTGGACCTGTTCCTCTCAGAAAGTACTGGCTGATATTGCAAAGGTCATGGCAGTCTTTGCTTCAGCCATCATGAAGTGGTACAACCTAAGATAGTGAGAGAATTGAACAAGACTAATAACAGAATTATAAATATGGACTTGAGAAGAGTAGAAGCATTATTACTGTCTAACTGTTTTAACTTGGTACTAAGCAACAATTCTTTGTGGTGCCATTCATTCAATTTAGTTGTGTTTGTGTTTGTCTAATTTATTGGACAGACAAATAGAACTAAAACTTTAGATTCAGACTTCTACTCACATTTTTACAATTGGATATGTCTATTAAAAACAAAACCTCTTTGAAACTCATGCATTTATTGCTTTTTAGGTTTTTTTCCCCAGCAAGTATTTTCCTGCTTTCTTTGTAGATTTATTTAAAAAGAAATAATTTCATTCCCTATGTGGAAAGGGGATATGAATTCCAGGTATGAAGTTTCTAGTTCCAAATCATATGAGCACTACATAGTGAAATGTCACTGAGAAGAATGAATGAAGAAGTCAGAAGGTGAAATGTGGAAGTGAAATGCTATAATTCTGAGGAAACCACACAGTGTGTTTCTCTCATTTATGAGGCTGTCATACCTTCTAAAACTTGGAATCAAACTATTTAAGATGATCAAGTGGGTCAGATGTACTCCATAAGAGTTGCATATGGTTTGTTCTGAAACAATTTTTCAATGAAACAATTTTTCTCCACAAACTTTTCATATGGAATGATGTCTGGAAAACCTCACTGAGGCTACATTTCTAGAAGAAAGATTTATATACACACAGAAGAAATTTCAGCTTCTTTCAGCTTCTGGATAAGTGCTCTATTTGGCAGGGGAAATTAGGAAGCAGAGTACTGTCCCTTTGGACAATGTTTTCTGGGACTGTAATTTTCTAAACTGTACTAGTAGAATTTGGATTCCAGAGGTGAGTTATGTGGGGAAATTTTTCTGCGTGACTCCTAATTGAGTTCAATATGAGATAAACTGATCATGCCCAGTCCATAAATGGTTCAGTAGTTCCCCAGTGGCAGAAATGTAGAATCCTGACAATTATAATGAGAAAACTTGTAGGCCTCTAGTTTTAGGTGGTGAATTTTTGGGGATGTATTTTGAACGTGGATCCTCATGGTGTCAAAAAAATAGGTAAATACTTTTAACCTCTCTAAGACTACAATGTGAAGTGAAGAGAGTATTCTTGTAATCTAAGGAACATCGATCTTAGAACAATAAGAGATTAGAAAGAAAAATGTAATTTCAATGTATCAGCTTTTTAATGCTAATCTCTTCTTTTGAGCCACTTACACGAATGAGTGTTTTTTTCTTTTTCTGTTTTTTTCTTTTTTTGCCCCCTTTTTTTCTGAAGTACATGGGATTGGAAAGGCTATAACATGCTGAGAGAAAGAGAAATTCTGTGAGAAATTTCTGTGGCAAAGAGAAATGAAGTACTGATACCAGTCGTCAAGACAAAACTCTGTGCAACTCTAAGGAACTATAACAATTTGTCAGCTTCAAGTGATTCCTTCCACCCACATACCTATTATTGTCTGTGGTGGCACAGAGGAAAGAAAAAGAATGGGACTAAGTGAACATTTCAGTAAGGTTACACCTGCAGTAAGATGCTGCAACCTTGTGATCTCTGAGCTCTTTCTCAAGTACTTATTTTGTGGCGCACTGGCTTTTTTGGAGTAAATTGCATGTTCTTCAGAAAGAAGAAGAAAATATTAGGCCTTTGACAAAAGGAAATGAGACTAAAATGAATTATTTTTGTCTGAATTATAGGTACATGCTGTGTCATGCCTTGGAATCCTGATGGTCTGAGATGAATTGCAGATCTTTTCTGGCACATATTCACATTTCCTTTCAGCAGAAGTCAACATCTGAGAGGAAGGGAGTTTGTATCCCTGTTATCTCATGAAGAAGAAAAAGTCATATGTGCTAGAGATGATGAACTGTGCATTATGTTAGGTGGTTTGACTGCTTCTTTTGTCAAGAAAAAGCCTAATGAACTCAAAATTCAGCTTTCCTCCTGCAGGCTAATAGAAGGAAGGTGATCCTGACCTCTCAAGAACACTAAATCCCTTATCCAGAGACTCAGGTTAGGTCCATCAAACAAAACGGGTACAAACTGAAAAAACTCAATTGAAGTGTTTTCTGTAGTACAGCTAGAAGAGATTTAAGACTTTTTGGTTTACATGTATTTAATCTGAAGGAACAGTGAAATGCAAGATGAAGTTGCAATAATCAAAGAAATTACAAGGCCAGCTATTGCTGTGAAACTGATAAAAGTGATTTGTGTAGCCAGTAGAAGTAATATTGTTATGTACTCAGCTGAGAAATACTTGTTAAATCATTATAAAAGTGCCTTAAGATAAAATGGTGGGTCTAAATAGCACACTGTATTCCTTTTTCCAGCCTGGATGGGAGTTGTGTTGGGTTGACTTGACCCTATCTGCCTGCCAGATCCCTTCTAAAGATTGTAGAACTACCCTCCTCAGCTGGACAGAGGAAATAAAATATAATGAAATGTTCACATGTTGAAATAAAGAGAGAGTATTCCCCTATTACAGTCATAGGAAAAAACAGACTCAACTTATTAACTTATTGCAAATCATTTTATCTGATACTCATTTACAAGTAGGGTAATGAAAAATCTTAAAACCACCATCCCCTAATCAACCTCATTCCTGATTTTCTGTACCTCCTACCCACCAGTGGCACAGAGGACTGGAGCATTGGGCTTGTGACCAATTCCTCACATGCTGTCTTTGCAGCTCATTTCTCCTTACAGGGAAACTTACTCATTACTTCTCCTTACTCATTACACTCTTTCCCTACTCCTGTGTGGAGACCGTCCCACAGGAGACAGCCTTCACAAACTTCTCCAGTATTACTCCTTCCCTTGGGCTGTAGTTCTTCACAAACTGCTCCAGTGTGGGTCCCTCCCACTGAATTCAGTCCTTCAGAAATACAATGTTCAAGCCTGGGTACCCCATGGGGTCACAGGTCCTGCCAGAAAACTTGCTCAGCATGGACTCCTCTTTCCACAGGTCTACAGGATCTGCCAGCAAACCTCTTCCAGCATGGGCTCCTCTCTTCAGGGGTCCACAGATCCTGTTTTCCATAGGGTCACAACTTCCTTCAAAGATATCCACCTGCTCTGGCATGGGGTCCTCCATGGGCAGCAGGTGGATCTCTGCTTCACCATGGTCCTCCCTGGGTTGTAGGGGCACAGCTGTCTCCCCATGGCCTTCACCACAGGCTGCAGAGGAATATCATCTCTGGTGCCTGGTGCATCTCCTGCTCCTCCTCAGAGCTGCTCCTCTTGCATATTCTCACCCTCCTCCTGGGCTGCAGTTGCTGCTGCACAATTTTTTCCTGCCTTTCTTACATGTGTTATACCACAGGTGCTTCTGCTGTCACTGATGAGCTGGGCATTGCTGGTGGCAGCAAGTCCATTTTGAAGCTGGCTGTCACAGTCTTTGTTTGCTATCCTTGTAGCTTCATCTCCCACCCCTTCCAGCCTCCTAGTACCCCAAACCTTGTCACCCAAATCCAGTACAAGGGTAGACAAAGAGCAGCTTCATGATCCCAAATGTCATCTCATTGCAGCACTATGGTACAACTTGTTTATTGATGGGTGATTGCTACCAGCTTTGAAGTATCTTTATATTGGTTGAGCAACAAGAACATACTCACAAGCAGTTATGCTTAGAATATGATTAGTATCTTGAGACAACCTCAAATGTGACATTATAATACCCAAAACAGTCAAATTTTTGGCTCCAAACATGGATTTTCTTTTGATATTTCCAAGTGACATCCAGAATTACAAAAATATTTGTGTTTAACAAGACTTGTGACCCCAACATCCACAGCATTATTGTCTGAAAGTTGAGAAATATAACTGGATGAAGGGACATCTAGATGTATAGAAAATTGTCTGGACAATTGTGGACAATGGCTTGATATCTGATTGGCAGCCAGTAAGTATCAAGGGGAGCATATTGGAACCAATTCTGAGGCCAGCTCTTCACCATTGACCTGGATGATGAGATGAAATACATGCTCAACATATACCAGCTCGGAGTGGCCTAAATATCTAATGATAGAGCTACGGTCCTTAAGTTTGGATTAACAGAAATCTCATTAAATTCCAGGAAAAGAAGTGCAGAGTCCTGTATCTGTTATAAGCTTATACCTATATAAGCTGTATATAATAGCCCAAATCAGTTTCACAACTAATGCCGAGTAAGTTGAATTTAAGGCACAAACATGCTCACAGTCCAAATAATTCTCAAGTTGTACACTGAGATATGTTAGGAGCCAATGAACTGAAAGAAATTGCTGTACCTGTGGAATTGGTGAGATTGGACCTTCTGGAATACTCTACCTGTTTCTGGATGCCATGTTCAAAACAGATGCAGGGAAATGGGGGAAGGTTCAGCAGAGTGCAGCAAGGATAGACAGTGTCCTAGAATACATTGATTTATGTATGGAAATGGAGGGACTAGAGTTTGTTCAGCTTGATAGGAAGATAAGAGGCAGTTTTCAACCCCATGAAGGGAAGTTTGAAAGATGGAGTCAAATTCTTCTTGATAGCGACAGCTTGTGTAACAAGGAGTAAGGACCACAAATTTGCAGCAGAGGAGATTCAATTTATGCATTTGGATGACTTTTTTCACCCTAATGACACACTAGAACAGCTTGCCATGGAGAGTTTGTGGAATCTCTGTCCTGACAGATTTCCCAAACCTGGCTGTAGGCATTCACAGCTATCCTCTGTTCTAAGCAGAGGCTACCCTAGATATGTTTTAGAGGTCCTGTACAGACAATATTGCCATTATTCTGTTATTTGATGTGAACAATTAAACTGATTATATTTAAAAAATTATTGTTAAGATACTTTTGACCTCCATGGCTTTTCTTTTTAAAAACTAATAACTAACTAATGGAGCCTCAGAACCAAACAGTAACTTAGAGTAAAGGACAAAAAGAAAAGCCAAGAATCTGAAGATAAAAGGCATAGTTAGAATTTCTTGTCTCTTATTTCTATTTTTCAAATTACAGGTCTTGTTTCCAACCTTAACTGTGTTAATAACAGAATAATTTTATGCTGAACCATTATTGATGCATTAGAGAACATGTACAAAATCATACAACACAACTCATTTTTTATTTTGTGAACCACATAAAGTCACACATCCATTGTTGAAATTTAGTTTAAATATCCACACAGAGTAAGTTTCCTTCCTCAGGTAGCATTAGCTTATTCCATAATTAATGAGTTCCAAGACCATTAATTGAATGTAATTTTACATTAATTTTTTAAAATTAATAACTTCAGTAGTTTATATGAAATAACAGTGATGCTGAATCACTTATATTTGAGGCCTTCTTTCAAACTGATCTTACTCATAAAACATAAACATGGTAAGTCATATGCACAAACCTCAATATTTGTAATTTTCAAGAACTTGAAATAATGCCAACAACTGCAACATCAACCATCTTTAAACTACTCAGGTATTTACAACAACAAGAAATTGCAGTAAAGTATTGGTTAACAGAGAAACAGTCTCAGGATGTACAAAAAACAATCTGTGGAACCATGAGAAATGAAAAGACAGTCCAGTGTTTTATTCTTCAGTAATCTGTCAGTTGGAAAACTTGGTTTATCAGATGTGCTACGTGACACAAAAAACCTAAACACTCTTATGACCTATGCTGTGGTCACCATTGTTATACACTTATGTGACTTTCCTCTACACTGCTGGATTGAGCCTACAGTGCTTTGTCTATGTTGTATTTTCTATGTTGCTTTCTTACCATTTTCCTCTCTTAAGTAACATCAAACACAGATTTTTTTTTTTATAAGGCTAATTAATATACTTGGAAAGAACAACTTGGAAAGATTTCTAAGATTGGACAGGGATTTCAGTGCTGATTCACTGCTTTAGAATATGAGAGATTTCTCGTTATGGCTTAATTTTTTATATTTGGATGTAATGTCTGTGTTGGTTTTTTTTTTCCTGAATATCTGGTTCTTTTGGCATTTTAAAAGCACAGTTATTCCCATCCCTTTGAAATTCTATAAACCTTCAAAGTGAAATGAAATTTATTGAGATTACTTATAGAATACCAATAGTATATTTTTGCAACCATGAATTACATAGGTGCATAAAAATACCCTGTTAAATATTTACTGATGGTGAGAACATTTGATATTTTAGTGAGACAAGGCCTAAAGAAAAGAAAAAAGATAAATTAGTTGTCCTTGGGATTGATTTTTGCTTTAGATTTAAATGGGTATGAGACTTATTTTAATCTTCAAGCTTGGTTGAAACTCTATTATGGATAGAAGACAAAATGCATCCAGCAGTCATTACTATAGTGTCTGAAAAGAGACAATTGTACAGTGTAAGAGTCAGAGCCAGGGAAAAGAGGAAATCTGTCTGCTTCAGAAAACCTCTTTCTGACCTCCTATTGCATGATGTCTCTTATGTATCCTGAGGGCCTCAATCTAAAGAGAAAAGAGTGATGACTCCTTTTCATTTACTTGCATCTTAATTTTTTTTCCTATCCACAAATATTTCTTTTTTGATGGAGTCGATAAATTATGGTGAGTCATGTCTTAGAATGTGCTGTTTTACCAGAAAACATTTGCGAGGAGGAATAACTTTCTGGCTTAATTGCTGGCCTCACTCGTCAGAATTAAAGGCTGGTATGTCTGACAAACCTTCTATTTGCAAACCAGTTGCAAATGGAGTAGAGATATGTGTTGTATTTCTGTGAAGAATCCTTGAACAATTCACAGGCAAATAATTTTGTGGTGTTGTCTAAGGCCCAGAACTTGCAAACATTTATTCATGCATATGTAGATACACACACACACACACACACACACTTATATATCTTATGCCCAAGTAAGTTGTGCACCAGATTATCCACATAAGTCCTCACAGAACCAATTTTGAAAGAACGGACAACTTTGCATATCGGATATTAGTCCCGTGGCATGTCAGAACTGAAGATTTTTGAGTTTCAGTTGTACAAAACAAATGAATGATTTTGAGAATATGTTCTCCAATGCAGAATTCAAAATTGTTGAAAAAGCTACCAGCAATATAGATGGCTATATACCAAACGTTGTGAAATAAAAACATGTAAATGTTGTCAAAAAATCATGAAATCCCATTTGGCTGGCTACAAATGCAATTTTAGAAAGCAAAACAGAAAAGCATGTTCCTTCACATCGTCTGCTCCTTTTTATGGCTGTTCAAGATATTTGTGAAGCCAAAATTCTTTTACTTTGAATGTTTACATATAAAATTTTTAATAAGTATTGGCTTTTTGCTCAAAGAATAGATCGAGATCAGCATCTGCATTGCATTGGGTGTGTTAGGCTTCATTAAATGTGGGATGTTACATCTCTAAGACCATAAAACCTTGACTTTCGGTTTTACATTCTTATTTTCACTGACTGATAAATGATTAGATGATTTTTACCCTCTCTATAAATACAGTCTCATAGAATACTAAAATTATTTGGGTTGGAAAGGATGGTAAATATCACTTAGTTCCAACTCCCCTGCCATGAGCAAGGGCATCTTCCACTAGACCAGATTACTCAAAGCTCCGCCCATCCTGGTCTTCAACACTGCCAAGGATGGGTTTTAAATATTTAATAGCATACTGATCCCAAGAATATGGTAGAAAATTACAGAATAATCATTTCATCACAGTTCGAGTTTATGTAAGGATTTATAAAGTAGTTTAGTTAAAGTATTTGTATAACCTACCATAACAAACATGACAAAATCATTTTTATCTGAAGTGCAAATGTAGTTCTGAGGTACTATCCTAGGCTCAACTGGGATAGAGTTAATTCTTTTCTCAGCAGCTGTTACCATGTTATAATTTGAATTCAGGATGAGAATAATGTGGTAACACACTGATGTTTTAGTTAGATATTATTAAACAATTCTTATCCAGAGTTAAGTAATTTTTGGTGCCTCATGCTCTCCCAGTGAGCAGGTGCACAAGAAGCTGTCAAGGACCACAGTCAGAACTGACCTGAACTGGCCAAAAGGATATTCCACACCACACAACATCCTTTTCAGTGCGTAAACTGGAGACAGTAGGCTGGAAGGGACCAGTTTTTGCTTGGAAACAGGCTGGATATTGGTCAGGAGGTGGTGAGCAACTGCATTGTGCA
>WBNO01005347.1:2164-13049 GCA_013400575.1 Peucedramus taeniatus | reverse complement strand
AGACCAATATACATGACCTTAATGGTAAAAAGATGTATGTTATAATGTTTTATTATTATTTATTTTTGAAATATATTCCTTTAAAGATTTACCAGTACAGTCATCTTCAGAGGATATTTTAATGAAAGAGCTTTTAAAAGAAAATATGTACATTTTAATTTTTATTTCAGTAATCATCCAATGTTATTCTAAATGAAAGCAGTTGTCTGCATTTCATTCACAGGGGCTGAATTCAGGAGGAGAGGGGGAAAACAGAGAGGAAAATATAATTACACTTCTCTAAGCTCAGCATGCAAAATATCTTCTATGTGATTGAAGTGACAAAGTAAATTGCTACACAGTTAATTGTGCAGATGTTCAAAATATTATAAATTTTAATTTTACCAAGATATTAAAAAACCCAAAACAAAACAAGAGGAAATTGTATTTCTCTTTTATTTCCAGGCAGTTCCAAAGCAACTCTTCTTCTTCCTGTTTGTACTTTAATGAAACTAAGCCCTGTGAAATTCTGGTATTTATTTTGATGGGACAATTTGTGCTTCCTTCACACCATGCATAAGCTAATGGTGGTTTTCTTATTTAGGAAAGGTCTCATTGCTTTGTGTATATTTTGCTCAAAGCATTATCATCTTATCTATTTGACCTTTATTAAGACTATTGTGGGGAAAGCCTTACCAGCCTGTCAGAGTACTTTAGGAAGGATTGGTTTTTTGCCATGTTTATCCCTTGTCCCTAGATATCTCTAGTCCATTGCATTGAAATTGATTTATGAGTATTATCCCTGTTTAGTTTTGGCATCTCTATTGCAGGCTAGTTTTGGGTGCTCAGGCATGCCCATTTCTTTTGGTACACATCAGTGGATAAATTTTTGATTCTTCACATGCCTTCTGTTGTAACAATATCACTTCAAAACTGAAATCTCTTTAGTCCTGAAATGGGAAATATTTTGTTCATGATGCTAACATGATTGCAGTCTTCCTCCTTTTCATTGTCAATACAAAGAAAGGCTGTACTTTACAACTTTTATCACCTGACTCTTCATTGCTACACTCCCTATTTTGATTATAACACATAACATGTGATAGTATAGAAGCTAAAAAAGTTAGGACTTTGATGTTCAACTAGTGTAATAGATGTTCTGTAAACACTTCAGAGGGATCATATTTAAAGCTGTCAAAACATTCGTGTGTCCCGTAGCAAGTTTAGGAAGATGGTAATTTGTCTTTATCTAGTATTTCTACGTTTACTTTTAATAATTCTCTCTCACTCTCTCACTTTTTAACTCCCAAAATACTTTCTATATTCTGCCTCAGTTTGCTGACAGGGTATAAGCTTCTGGACAGACTCTTGCTTTTCTAGAACCAGTATGGCATCCAAGAGGACACAATCATTAGCACAGGAAGGCTGATAGGTTTAGCCATCACCTGTCTTGCATTTAAGCTTTCCTGGTCTTCCTGCCCCTCTGTGTTTTCTGGGCTGATTGCCACACTCTGGCTCTGCAGCCTTGCTTCTGCTCACAGGAGCTGGGGAAGCTGATTAGAGGACAATTCTGCTGAAAAAAACCCCAACTGTGCTCTGTTCTCTGTGTTACTCTGTTCCTCAGCTCCCTGATAGAGCCAATAAAGAGTCTGCCTTGGCACTATGAAAAGAAGTGGAAAGCGGGCAGGGAGCAGTAATGGGACAGAGTCAGCCAGGAACTGTGGGTTTTGGCAGAGTGCTCTGTAAATGCAAGTCAGGTGGCATTTTTGAGAGTAGTTACTATGGAAACCAAAGAAGTGTTACTTTTCTGAAGTTTTATCACTTGGAGTTATGCATTTATACCTCCACCAATATCTCCCTCCTCATCTTTGTGGAGAAAAGCAAGCACCATTAAAAATAGATTTACTGAATGTAACAGTGAATCATTTCTGAACATGGCTATTTGCACAGAGTTTCCACTCAGAGATAGACTGTAAATTATTTCTCTGAAGAATACATTAGTGTTTTGTGACTAATAGGCTATTTAAATTTTAACTTCTACTGGAGGAGTCATAGCAATGAATTCTTATGCCTAATGTTGTAGACATAACCAGGCTTAAACCTATAGTCACATATCAGTTCTTCCTTAAACTGTACATTCTCATCCTCAACTCTGGTGAGTAAATATGTCTGTTCTCAGCACCCCTGAGCCATGCCTGGGCTATCAGACTACCAGCCCACAGCCCACCCATGCAGCCTTCATGCTCATGGGGTTAGGAGTCTACAGGACCAGGGCTTGATGGCACTGGCAGTGCATGACAGGAGTGACTCTCATCTCCCTGGGGTGAGCCAGGGCTGTGTGGTGACCTCAGTAGCACCTGCCATGCTGAAGGGATGTGCAGAAGCAAATGTGAGCCATCCCTGGGCTGAGGAGGAAGAACCTCCTGACACCAGAAGATTTTGGTGTGCTGTTGCCTTGGGGCAGCTACACCCACCTGCCCCTGGTGGGGACCAGAGGATGGATCCCTGTGAGGGTGAGCATCCTGCCAGGGGAGAGGGGAAGCAATTGAAGGGTGGACAAATACAACTGATATTCTGAATTTAATGAGACTTTTCTCATTTGTTAGGTAACTTGGACTTTTAAGTTGCTGAAGGATTGCTTGGACTGATAAAATTTTTAGCGCTCTCTCCAGATATATGTACACAAATGTGTAAATACATAAGTGTATGTACTTTGTGTACAAAAAGGCATATATTAATGATATACATGTGATTTAGTCTATTTTAAGATTCTTTCATTCAATAGAACTTCTGACTCAAGCCAGATTGTCATTTTACACCCAGAAACCTCATGAAGTCCTCACTCCTCATATCCTTCTAGGGCTTGAGATACATGAGAGAAAAAAATCAGATTTGCCAATAATCACACCCCATTTTTTGTTTTAATTTATTTAGTCACAGTGAAGAATACGTCTTTGTAAATGTAGTCTTAACAGTACAGCAAGAAATAATAAAAATCTTTTATAGATGTGCATACCCTACCTGCATCCTAACCCTTCATAGGAACAGATGCTTTATGTGTATTAGTCCTTTCTTGCTCACCATATGTTCAGTTCCATAGGAAGGAAATCTTGTTGCCTGTGCCACAAGAGAGACACAGCACACTCTCAGCATCTGGATGATTTGGAAACTAAAATTCTGCATTGTGCTGGAGTGTGTTGTCTCATGTCAGCCTAAACACACAAAAAACTGAATGTATCTAATAGAATGGATATTGTCTCTAGGAAAGATACAACTCACACTGTTAGAAATACAGTCCTTCTAAACATCTTAAAAATGTATCTGATTATCAAAAGAATTTTTAACCTTGTAGTTATGGTAAATGATTCTCTCAGGCTGTGTCTGTTCAGGATGAAGTCCAAGGAGAAATCCCTGGAGTCTACATAAAATTCTGACCCTGCTTCTCATTTCTTCCTGGCTTTGTAGGGGCCATCGCCACTCTGCATATTTCACACCTCCTCTGAATCTCATGAGGAAGACCTATAGCCTTAGAAAATTATTTCTTTTTTTTTTTGCTATTTCTATTGCAAGGACTTGAAGTTCTTCTAGAGGATTATCCTGGCATCATTATGTTAAATAGCATTTAGGAGTTGTGTGATATGTATTCTGTCCCTTGGAACTTGGTGTGAGAAGGTTCTGAGGGTCTATGAAGCCTGCTGAGAATATTGGAGAAGTGTAACAGCACAGAGCTAAACATGGTGTGGCTATATTCATGTTATCTATAGGGAGCAATACCTGGAGCAGACCGTCCCCCAAAACCATGATTAGATTTTTCTTGTAAGGAACTATTTGGTTAGTTCTGAAAGATAACTTCGAAAAAATACATATGCAGACTCATAATAAGTGCACCAAGATGATCTGGGAGAGTAAATTTTCAGGAAAAAAAAATTAGCACTATTTAAAAATATATACTTTCATTTCCCAAGCTGACAAACTAAAAGGAAGAAAAAAATAACTGCCTGAGTTCTGAGAATCAAAACTATAGTCTTTCATTAGAAGTTGTGAAAAATTAAAGGCCTGAAGTAGGAGATACCACTGTAGGTGCAGAGACCACTAAAAGCATGATTAAAAGAAAACATATATATTCAACTAGATTATTATATTCTACAGACATGAAAAAAACTAAATTGTAGGAATCCCTTTTATTAATACATCATTGCATATTTCCTATTTCTTATGCTCTCCAATAGAAGGGATTTCTGAAAACACTGATGTAGTTTGGTTTGATTTAAATATTGCATACAAAGTAACTACAGAGATAATTGGTTTGAAACCCCCAACCTAGAAACACATTAAGTGCTACTATGGGGTAGCTGTGGTATGTGAAATTATAGTTGTAGTTATGTGCACCTTTAGAGCAAGTGTTTAAATATATTTTTAGAATTGTTTCATTTTTAATTAATATAATAAACCTGTCACAGTAATTTTCAATTAAATGTTCTCATATCTCGTGCAACTTAAACTGTTTTGGAAGGAAATGGTATTAAGAAGAAAACTTGTAACAATTGTGGAAATCTAATTTAACTTGTATTGAGAGTTGTTTTCTACTCATTTTTTTTTCTGCAACAGGAATGAGAGGCAAATTAATTGTTTTGTCACTTTATTGTGAAATTAGATACACTCGTACCTGATACCTTAATCACAAATTAGATCAATTTTTCCACTATTCAAAGTGGCCATCTTCTATTACTCCCTGGCTGTATATTCAAAAGAGCAGAGGTAAAGAAAAGAAATATCAAAATTCAACATATTAAGGTGCACCTGACAGAAATTTGGAGAGTGGGGGGCATTACAATCTCTTCACTGTACAATTAAGAAAACTAGGTTTTTGTAAGACTCCACAAATTAAACTGTTACTACAAGACATTCCATATTTGAATGTACTAATTCAGTTCATTTGCCATAAAAAAAGAAGACAACAGCAATCACCTTAATAAAGTAAATAAATATCTTAAACAGAAAAACACAGCTGGTCTTTGAAAATATGGTCTGAATTTTTCAGGGCTGCAGTCCCAATCCTCAGAAATTTTCTTTTTACCATGTGTTTAATTAACACTCTAGTCATGGAAACTTCAAGCACCTGTAGCTGTTCCTCAAAACCATATTTAATAGCCTGTAAAAGGAATCTCGTGATTTTTAATTTCTAATCTTATCTGAATTTCACCAGTTTTCTCCATGGCTAATGTATCGCCCTGCCTTCCCTTTGCTCTGCAGCACATGACCTGTGAAACTGGTGTTCAGAGCAACAGCTGCTTCAGGCTTCCTTGGAGCAGGTCCTTGGCAATCCTAACTTCTGATTCCACAGCATGTAAACTCCATGTTACGAGGTCACAGGATTCTTCCATTCCTTTTCCATTCATTACTGTGGCATCAGTGCCTCAGAGATCAATTCCCTTTCTCTCTTGCCTGGAAAATTATTCCTTATTTGTTTTGATTTTCCAAATATTTTCTGTAATTTTGCAAGAATGTACAGTACACTGATGATCACAGAGCACCACAAAAAGCAGCTTAATTGTTTAAATGGTGAAGAATCTTACTGTGGAGTTTTAAACAGCAAAGAAGGGAAGAGAAGTTGGGCAGACCTTCTTTCAGTATATCCTTTCTTGTGGAAATATACAGAGAAAAATACATGTATTCCAAGATATTTTGCGAAAGATGTGCATTTGGCTGACAGACATTTCCTTCAAGAATAAAAAAGATCAGCTAGAAAGTATTCATATACTCATAAGCAGTGCTGGTATTGGAGATGACTCCTTTATGAAGTGAAATGGCCTAATTAAAGGAACTCCAGCTGGCATTAAATTATAGGTAAGTTTCTTCCAGATCGGTGGCATCAGTAGAGCTACTGTTTGTTAGCTGAGCAGTGAGGAGTGGATGGCCTTGCTGCTGGTAATGGAGCATGGGGCTCCCAGTGGAGATCTCTGTAGTTTTACTAGACTGTGAAGATAGCTCTCAAGAGACCTTTGTATTTTGGGTTTAGAATTCTATCCCTTTCACAAAGGGAGGAAAAACTAGTCCCTTTGCTCCTTAAATCTATGATCTCAATAAACAACCTCAGAATATGATATGTTACAGGAAGGTTATATTTTTCTTCCTTGAGACTTCCTCGCTTTTAGGCTTTTCTGCGAGTATCCAGCTTAGTTTGATGCAAAAGCACTATCTGCCTTGTATCACAAATCACACATTATTCTCAAGCTCCTGCATGGTTATTTTTCTTAAGAGAAAACATGCTGTTAGTTTTGTTCAAGGAACAGTTGCTAAATGATTATTATTTCCAACAGATTATATCATCTCTTAACAGCAAATCGCTTCTTCACAAGTTAATAAAATGCAAAAGAAGGCATCCAAGTTCCATTTAAAATAAATGGTGAATCTATTAAAATCTAAAAAGGCTTTAAAAAGTATCTGTAGTCTCATCTGTCAAAAAGGATGGTGCATAATATTGTGGAAAAGCTGATGGAGTTTTTTTCCCCAGTCTGTACATCCATAAGGTTCTATGAATGCTTTAAGGCAGCATAATTCAGCACTGCTGCTGGAGGGAGTAGAAGCACCATGAACTCTAAAGGGATTAATCCACTGATAACTTTTAACCCTGCCACAAAGGTTTGCTGCACTTGAAAGCTTAGTATGACACAAAACAGCATGGACTAATTGGAGCATCATTCCTTTCAGTGGAAGTTGATGCTTTATCATCAACTTTATCATTATGCTTGTAAAACTCTTAGAAATGTGATCCTAAAAACAACCTCTTCATATAGATTATACTTGAATCAAAGCTACATCCTCTAAATTCTGTAACTTAAAAAGCCATAATTTCCTTCTCTAAGAAGTTTATCTTCCCTGTTGCTGATCTGTAGTTATGGAGTCTTCCTTGTTTTTTTCTATGAAACTATTCACTTCTTCATGGCAAACTGAGAATCTATGTTGGGGGATCATTGGTGTGTTAGAAGGCGTGAAAAAAAATATCCTCGTAATGAAGTGATGTTTACAGATCAGGTGTTGGGATAACAAACTGTGTTTCTTATAGAAATTTAAAATTATTTTCTATTTTATGAGTTATTTCATTTGTACTAGAGATTTGGGGACAGTAGGTAGAAAGAGCAGGGCACACCAGTATAATTGAAAACAAGTGGGAAGAACAGTGTGGAGATGGGCTACAGGAGAGACATTCCCCAATGCACATAGTGCCTGCAGTTGAGTCACGAATGCTCAGATGGCTATGGCTCTCACGCTGCATTTTATGTAGATAGTGTCAAGTCCTTGCAGATATGAAAGTCAGTTGCTGATTTCTCTCATTGTGGCACCAATCCAAGTAAGATATACTGATTTTCATGCCATTTCTTCATACTCAGAACACTCAGACCAGAAGTTAGATTCTTGCATAAAAGTGCAGAATGACCTGATTATTGCTCAAGATTTTAATTTTACTTCCTTTTCACTTCTGAAGGTGGCAGACATGTAAAGGCAGGAGAAGGGAAAGACTGTTTCTACTTTGAAATGTAGTTAGAAAATGCCATATAGGCTAAAAATAGCTCAAAAAGATGAACTCCACAGATGTACTAATGCCCCTGTTAAGTCAATACTTTTTGAGATGTTAAGTCAATATGCTTTGAGATTAGTGGGTAATAAATAAGTTATGAAAGTATTTCCCCCAGGAATTCTTTGCACTTTTCCATATAGCTTTTTTGTACAGGTGGTCACAGATGGAACTGTCTGAGATAAGTAGTCTGTGCTGGACTGAGTCACAGGTTTATGTGGATCAAAAGCTGCTTCCAAAGTTAATGACACTATATAATATACTATACAATTCCCACCCCACAAGAAACTGCAGTCTCACTTCTGAGCACTGGTGACTTATGTCCTTGGACCACCCCCCCCCCAGTTCAGTTTCTTGGTGGTAAACTCAAGGTTGCTTTTTCACAGTTTTAGAAAATTTCCAGCAAATCTATAAGCAAACAAATGAAAAGCAATTTTGTACAGACATTTCCTGCCCACGAGGCCATTTCTTCTTCCTAACTTCAACCCATTTGTGCTGATTAATAGCACAAAGGTCTTTTTTACTAAGCAAAAATTAATTCCTTCTGAGGGAGGGAGATCCTACTCAGCCTCCCACAATGTCATATTCAATAGGGGACAGCTATAAGCAAGCAGAAGGTAATTATGTTGCTCCCTTAAAAGTGGGAGTCCTTCTCTAAAAATTGAAACAATCGTTTTGCAGAGCAGAACATCTCTAGCTGACTGTATATAGACTCGATATACATTCTAGCTGAATGTATATAGACTCACTCTCCTGTAAAAATACACCTCCATACAAAGTGCTCGTTCAGTTCTCTTAAGCTTGTGAAAGAGTTTTTCGGTGGAGACTTTGGGCTTAGCCTCAGCAGATCCCCTAACATAAATAAAGTTCTGAGTAATGTGGCCTTTAAAGGCTTGCATTTACTTGGGGAAGTTGTACTGGATTATAAGAACAAGATTATATCTATAAAGTAGGAGGAAGTAGCACTAGCATGGAACTAAATGGTGGAGCTGTATCAAATAAAGAATAAATACAGTTTTGCTAAGCACTGTCATAGAGCTATTCAGACTGCTCAGTGGAAATGTTTTTAGAGTCCAAGCTTCAGGAACACAATAGAGATTGACTGTAGATGTTAGATTCATGTGATAAGCCGGGAAGGAAATAAATACATGGACAAATATCAGAAGCTGTGTTTTAGTCCCAGGTGAAGATTCTGCTTCCTATTGCCCAGTATTCTTTTGGTCCAGACACAACAGACAGAGAAACATAAAAGCTACGTGAGAAAAAAAAAAAATCCAGTCAAAGACAAAAACACTAATGCTTGCTTAACTTAAAAGAATATGCTTGTGTGTATGTATAGGTTAGAGTACTTGAGGGACACAGTGACTTGACCTAAAAATAAAGAAGGTGAGCATAGAACATGCCTGGAAGTTATTTCATATTTTGGTCTGAAAGAGAAATGCAACCACAAAAGAACAGAAAACAGTAGAATTTGTATCTGGCATTTATTACAAATTTAAATACTTTAACTGTAATGGTTGCTGAAATGTTCTTATAATCCCCAGTTAAAAGGCAATGTTTGCCAGGTGTCCACAAAGAAGAGAAGGATATGGGAACTTTAGAAGTTCTAGAATATTCTTGCTAGAATTTCGCCCACTTTATATCTGAGGTCTATGATGTTTTCCATTTAATTTCAGGTAATATATGACAGAATTGTGAACCCACTATTTTCTAATTTTTTTTTCCTGGGAGAATAGAGTTAGTGATATCAATCATGAATAATCGTCTCTGTAAATAGGAGCAATTTGTTTCTTTTAAACATACTCCATTCTTGCATTATCTTAATTTATATAGTATTCAATTTATAGAAGTAGATACACAAAAGAAACATATCATGAAAGATGAGAATTTTGTCTTACATAGAAACAAGGAAATTGTTTCTATATAATAATATTATATATTTCTATATAATAATATATAAGAATTGTTTCTATATAATGTTTCTACATATAAAATGTACAGGATATTCCAAAGTGATATGAATAAATCACCACTGCACAGAACTTTGGTGAAGAAATAAACATAAGAAAATGACTTGTTTTTCCTTGAACAGTGACCATTACTATAAGAATAATTTAGGCCACATTGTCACTTGGGAAAAACCATATCATCTATGGGAGAAAATCCCACCTGTTCAGAGCAGGTCTAACATAAAGAGGAGTGGTAGGACCATGTGTTTAAGCAAGCTGTACTTCAGGTAATACAACTACATAGAAGACCAGCTCCTACTACAGTAGTATGAAATCAAGTCACGAGCACTAAGCACTGGCAAAGCTTCATAACTATAGATGTGTTACAGCAGAAACAATATAACATAATGCTGTTTGCTATTTTAAGACTGGGTATATTTAACTGATTCCTGTATTTAACATCTGAATCCCAGCTGCGCAGAGCAAATCTTTACATCATCAAATGAAAAGATTTTGACAAGTTCTATCTTGCTAGCACCACAGAATGCACAGAATGATCAGAGAATGATGCAACTTGACTTGTTGGTTCTGGCCTAGATAGCCCACTGAGTATTTGAACGATACATGAAAACAAGATTTAAAAATTATTGCACTGCAGGTTGTTAAATTTATGAGGGATCAAAGGCTAATCCTGCCTTTAGCTGCTTAGAATACAACCAAGATCCAAATGTCAAATGTCTTTACACAGTAGCAGTATGTCTTTCACATTTACGAAAATTCTAACATGTGTATTCCATTATTTTAGCCATACTTCATTTAAGTGGCAATTCTTGATAACAAGAAGCCTGTGGTCAAACTTTCATGTACAAATGAATCCCATTAATAAGGAAATTGACTATTTGGCTTGACAAGATGAGACATGTACTGTGCAAGATCTGTTTCCCACATGGTAAGCTTTATCACACAGTCTGACTCTAGGCAGTTGCATTATTTTCTATGTCACTAAAATTAAATAAAAATGTTAAGAAAATCTGCCAACTGTGAAAACAAATCCAAATAAAAAATTAAACACCCAAGCATGATTTACTGTTTCATGTAGCAAAACATTATTAGAACAAAGAAAAAGCAGTCTGCCTGATAATATATTTTTTACTGTGAACATACATAGTCTAATTCATCAGTAAGAGAAGTGAACTTTCTCTTTTTGCATATCCTCCACAAAACCCCCACCAGAGAAATTAAACCATATAAACACTTAAAAGAACCTGAGAAATCAGAAAAAATTGAACTTATTTTAAGTCAGTTGCATTGTCATCAGTGTTTCCTATTCTGAGGATAGTAACTGATATCTGCTCATTTCTAGCTAAAAAGTGCACCTTGC
>WBNO01005346.1:217-51277 GCA_013400575.1 Peucedramus taeniatus | reverse complement strand
ATATATATATATATATATGTTACTGAAACTCACACCCTGACAGCAGTATCACAGACACAGGGTGAATGCTGAGCCAGGCATCACCTTCAGGGATGAACTACTAATGACTAGCTGCAGAAGTAGACTAAATCCCTGGAAAAGCTCAGAAAGCTATTTTTGCAGCTGCTGCTCAGGAAATTCCTCTTACACTGGGGAACTCTGCTGGCATAAAAATGTCAGAGATGACAGGANGACAGGATTATCTTCTGAATTACTTGCTCATCAGAGCACAAGAAGAGAAAGACTTTACATCAGAAATACTTTGAGGGGGTGAACTTTAAGCACAGCTAAATTTATACCATGATAAGGAAATCAGCAGAGCTTTTACCACTTCAAATCTCCTCTGGCTTAAGAAGCAATGTACTGGGGCTGTGTAAAGCTAAGAATTTATAAAGTCCCATTAAAGATGCCCAAACTTGCTTGAATGGATTGAGAATATAGGAGTAATTCTGCAATCAGTATAAATATTTGCTTCAATATATCACTAGTTAGATATATGTAATGTGAGATGAAGATGAACCCTTGATCCTAGTCATTTTAAAATAATCTATTTTATATAGTTATTTAGCAAAAAAAAAAAAAACCCAACCAAAAATCCCCAAGAATGTGGAATCTAGGCAATTAATTGGATCAGATCAAACTATAAACACTATTGAGTGACACCTGCTATTTATTTCACAATGTATTCACTTCTGCAGTCTTCCATTTTCTCCTCTGAATACTCATTTCCTATACTCTGTGTTAGGTTTCTGAACTTCTCTCAGTCAATACTAGAAAATTAGAAGTATCTAAAAGTCTAGGAAGTTTAAAAAATATATTTTTAAAAATATCATAATTTAGATGAGAAAGGAGCAGCACGTCATACAGATTAATACTCTCCCTTCAACCCACAATACACACACATCACTTACACAATCATACACTCTACTATCTACTCTATAAACCTAAAGACATACAAAAATATTCATCTAAAATGAGATCAGATGTGTAGAAACACTGAACTATAATCTATTTATTTCATGTTTATATCTATACTTAAGAAAACCAAAAAGCATAGTCTGAGATTTATTATAGGAATGTTGACTATTATTTTCTATAATATTTCTGTGAAGTTATTTGCAAAATTAAGTGTTAGGCTGTTAGGGTCAGCTCATGTAAAAGAGCAGATCTTGATTCATCATGTTAATCTATTGCTTTTCAGGAAAGATAAACCTAAGGTTAGCAAATTAATGTACATTAACACCCCCCCCGCCCCCCCCCAAATCTAAAGTCAAATAAGCGCAGGTTGAAAAAAGATAACCATGAAAGGTCCAATTCAAGCAATTATTCTGAGCATACACCCTTACCTTAAATTTCATAAAAGAAATGACAAAAGTTGGGATTGCTTGAAAGTACTAGCAATATGAAACAAATGGGAAAACAAGAAGCAAGGGAAAACAAAAAGAAAAGGAGCAAAATAAAATAAAGCAAACAGACAGAAAGTCCAGAGAGAACAGTAAGAGCTACACATGTAGGAATACAAGATGTTCTTAGAACTATTATCAAGCTCATGTGTCTGTATCATATCTAGTGAAGTAGTTTTCATATTAGATCTGATTTCCAGATTGCTAGTCACAACATGATTCATGCTATCTGGAAAAATAATGACTTATCTTAGAGTAACTGTGTTTCTTTGAGATGTGTTGACTACGCAAGTTCATACATGTTCATAGCTGGTCCATGCATGAGAGATTAGACCCTTTTTAATTCTGGAAATGCACATGAAAATAGCTGTTCCCTCTGACCACAAATAAGGGATAAGTTTCAATCATTATTCCACTCCTTCCAATGCAAATTCTTTATAAACTGAGCATTCAATCAGGAGGGAAGATGAACAGAAATTTGTGAGGACAACACATCTTGAGGAAAAACAGTGACAGCTGGGCTGGGTGGAGGGTGGGGGCAGAAAGTTAGAAATCTCCTCTTTCCCTCCCTCTCCCTGCCAAAATTCACCCAGACACAGTCCAGTCTGAAGTAGGATTCTTCTGACTAAATGTAGGCATCTACAACTACGATAGTCTCTTCTCAGTTCTTCAGGCAAGATAAATAAAACCAGTTGTATCTAGCATCTACTGTCCAACTTACTCTACAGCAGGCACTTAACACATATCAAGTAAAATATATCCTCAAACAAGAAATTAGGATTAGTCCAAGAGTTAAGGGGACAAGAGTCTTGCAAGGTTATCTCTCACAGGTACCTGGATAGTGCGATAAATATTTCCTTAGACTTCACTTCAGCAGGAAGACAGAGAGGCTAAAAATAGGGGGTTATACTGGTCACAAAAACAAAAAGCTTTTTAATCAACTGCCAAAAATATTTTATCTATCATTACCTAAGGGATTAATCTGACTCTGTTTTATCTCTGTTAAAATGCTCTGCAACACAGGCTTCCAGAAGATCGTTGGTTTAAGACAATGTCTTAAGAAAGATGTCATCTGGGAAAGTGTTTATCTCTTGCTGACTACAGGTGGAGTGTTGTAAGCTTTTAGTTTTCAAAGGTGAATCCTGTTCTAAGTAACTAAAATAACCAAATAATTTAAAGATGGACATGGATACTCCAGGACTGTAAAATGGAATATAGTTCTTCCTCCAGGAAACAAAGAATGATGACATTAGAAATTGAGTGCAATGTCAAACTCTTACTTTCTTCTCAAAGTCTGGAAGTTACCGGTTTCTGCAGCACGACATGGAAGGGGTCAGCACTTCTACAAAAATTTATGTGGATTGCTAGTAGAATATCTTAGTGATATCGAAGAAGAGGAACTGGTTCTGAGATCAGCACATTAGCATGTCAAATTCATTTGTGTTCTGCTTCCTAGTAATTCACGGAGAATTCTGGATGCACCTCATTATTTGCCCTTTCATAACTCGTGTGCTAGCATCTCTGTGGGTACAGCCAGAGACAGGCAGAGCATGGAATGGCTCAATCCTGCATTCTCCTGCATTGTCTCTGCATAAAGCTCGGGTGAAGGTGGTGAGGTGGTTCCTCAAAACTCAACCCCAGTACAGCAGAAGGCCTGGCCAAGGCTGTTGCAGCAGAAGCTGCCCTGTGTGAGGACGGCAGGACTTCCTCAGCCTGAACAGGCCACAGCACGAGGCTTCAGTGCTCACTCAGTCCTTTCAGCAGCCCCATTGCTCAGTGGGATGCTGAGACACTGGTACAAGTATGTACTCAGATTAATGCTGCAGGAAGGAAAATAATAACTTCCAGTGCTCAGGCACTGGAATCAAACAGCAAAGCTACAGCTACCTTAGCCTCACATAGGCATAAGGAAGGAGACTAACTCCTTTCAAAGCTCGTTTCTACCTCTGTAGGGAATGCAGAGAAATACAGATAAAAAAATGCTTCTTTCTCTCTTGCTGGGGCTGAGCAGATTGTCTCAGCAGTGCTTCTTGTATTTGCCATGAAGAAAGCAAATCAGCACTAGGAAGTGAGTCATGATAATTTGGCATTGCTGAGCACAGTCATTCCAGTGCAAAGCCAATGCACTAGAGCCTACACAAAATAAATTCCAATGAAAAAACATGATTGAAAACAATTCCTTGCAGCAAAGAGTTAAACATCAGTGTGAAACAGAAAGGAACCTCTGTCAAAATTTTAAATGCCTCTCAAGCATAAAAGCCCAAAAACTGTACCTAAGCAGTATCTTGGACCATTCTTGTTCTTATCCAGAAAACCCAGAGTGACAGAAATATAAATGACATATTGCTTCAGGTAGCAAATTGTTACAATATCATTGGTGTTATGCTTAAAAATCTGTTAAGGAACTTTAGGATCCGTTGGTTTGCTACTATCTACAATAAAAGTGTTATTTTTTGCTCCTGAAAAGCAAAAAATATCTGCAAGATCATCATATTATTTTCTCCACCTACTAGACATCTGCAAGACTTGTTCCTTTATTCTCGGATAATCTTTCCCAGTTTTCTTAGTGTGACTGCTTGTCACTTGAAGTGTTCATCAAAAGGAAACATAATAAACCAAAAGAAAGCTATAAAATGCATTTAGACACCCCCCCCCCCTTCATTATAAACTGTTTTTTATAGTTATGCAAGAGAAACTTACATCATGCTCTGGCACATCAGTCACTGTATGATGAGGATCGGGATAGTACTTCAAAAACTGGGCTACATAGGTCATGACAGACTTTTCATCTGGCTTTTCAACATCCACATCTAGACAAATACAAAGCATGGAAAATTAAGTTTTTAGCTGAATGGCATAAAATGCTGCTTAAATGTCTAACCACTTTGAATTAACACATCTGGCTTAAGACATGTCAAGTAGTTCAAACCTTTTTGTTGAAAAATGCTTTTTGAACTAAGCATTAGGTACCTTCTGGGTCAAGGAGCCTTGGGATTCCTAGTTCTGCTTCTGCAATTGTGAAGGCTTCTTCCAGGTTTTCTCTATTAGACCTTCCCCTCACTTTCTCCATGTCCACTAAATCTGGGCGGATAGCATGAATAACAGAATGAAATGCAACACCACTCCTCCAACTTTGTCCAAAATCTTTGATTTCAATTCCAACTTGCCTAAAGAATACGAAAGGGAAAGAAGTTACTAATAACATCAGGACTACATGAAACAGGGGGAGAGACATGAATGCTCCACCCAGTGGTTACCCATCATTAAACCTAAACCACTTCTTCTGGTAGTGCCCAGTTAGGTCAACTACAGCTCCATCTATCCATTGCATAAATTCATTTCTGCCTATGAAGATCCAAGTGTTTTTTGTCATACACATGATATATTTGTCTCCAGTGGGCTTGCTAATGCCAATAAGCCATGAAGCAATGAGCAATGGAGTACCCAAAGTTCTCAAAGCTGTTATATGACACACACAGAGTCACACTTCTGAATCACTGCTTCTTTTACCAGTAGTTCTGAATGGCATGGTGATCCACAGACAGCAAGACGGTTTTTAACTTGGTCTGAGCAAGCAAGCAACATTTCAGGACACTAAGATACTAAGGTAGTCCTGCCATTGGGAGGTTTAAGCAACAGCATCTGAGTAAAGCCTCATTCAAATCTCACTGTGATCAGTGAAACACTTTCACTGACTTAAAGGAAGCAGCCCTTGCAAACAATGTGAAGCAGGCCCAGGTGAAGTGTACCACTAGGTATCACTTGGCTTCTTTTGACATATTTTATCGACTCTTCCCAATAAAACAGTTAAATTTATTAATCCATTTTCATTTTGTTCATTTGTGTGTCTGGAAGTAGAAGCTGATCACTTTCCATTGCTGGTGTCTTACCAACAACAGTGCAAAGGAAGAAATTCAAATTAGACTGCACTGCACTATAAATTACTGTATTCTACCTCTGCATAAGTCTGAATCTTTGCAATTACATTTATTTTCTCTGAGGCACTATCCAATAACTGACCATTTCTCCTCTATATTTTGCATAATTGATGTCTTCAAATAGCAGTGATTCTTTAATTTGAGCATATAAATCAATGTTATTTTATATCTCTGATTTTCTTATTGTGAAAGCTATCAAACTACTACAAACTACTATCTTCGATATAATTTATGAGGGGGTTAATGCCTTTTTGAAAGCTGAAACAGAACAAAGGAAAAATTCTTAAGTTAACTAGACATAGCAAGTAATAACTCCAAAATAACTTGGATTAAGAAAAATGAAGATTCAGGTCAATTTTTGTAATAATATTTCCATTGTATCAAAAAACTGCAGAGGGATATACACAACTTTTCATTACTTTCCTTTCAATATCAAGTGCCAGAATTTAATGTTCCTACAAGCTTTCACTGAGGAACGCTTAATCAGTGTGGTACTGGCAGTGTCACATCAAGTGTTTTGGCAGCGGGACTAATGCACTGTCATTTAGACATCTAATTCCTCTTTCAGCTCCTCATTCTGTCAGATATAATCCCATTCATTAGTTGGAAATTATAAAATATGATCGCATGCAAAATTAATGTAAATCATTACTATTTGATTTATTTATGATTTATTTATGGTGATAACATTTAGCAGCCTCCATTGTCAAAAAGAATGTGGTGAGGGGCTCTGTAATTATATATACAGAGGAAGGTACTATATAAATACAGAGCAAAAGGATGATCCTTGACTGAGAGAGCTTAGAATCTGAGCAAAAAGCTTTCACTTAAAATATAAAATCAGTTCATCTGCAGTTTACTTACTTTGCTGTTGTGTACTGTAACCATTTTAACAAAGCCTTCCTAGCACTTCCTTGGACCTTGGTTACCACCTTCCGTTTGCTTGGGGGACTTGCAGTTTCTGAACTGACAACACTTTCCACAGAAGAAGCACTGCTAGACAAGGGCTGCAGCTGTGGGAGGTTGCTTGTAAGCTCTTCAATCTGCAGGGAAAAAAATGTTAATGAACTCTTTGTAGATAATCTTCTTGATTCACACCAGTTTTTTTAATAATTTCCCAATACAACTGTCTAAATAAAGCGGGGCAGAAGCTAAAATTAACTGTGTTTTATTTAAGCACACATTAAAGCTTTAGAAACGCTAATGTGCGTGCCCAGCTGACAGTCCTAAATTCAGAAGCACTAGGCATCTAACAATTATTGACTTCACACCCTACAGCTAGAACAATATGCAAGTGTGTCATGTTATCTATTGTAGCAAATTATCACCAAAATAGGAGATAATACCTTACATGTAGTTCAGATTATAAAATAATCCACTCATTTCAGAGGAGCGTCATTCAATTAAAGATTGGCAGTGACCTCAATTATCTCATCTGGATAATTTTTTACTTCCTGTTATACTGTTCCAGCATAAATTCAATTGTGTTTTTACTCAGTGGTACCTTGTGAAGAAATAGTGAATGTACAGCAGGCAAAATGCATTAAAAGTGCTTGCTGAGGGTGTGGGATGGTAATTATGTCTTTCATCAAATGAAAATCTTAACTTGATTCTTTCAAGAACACTAATTCAACTAACAATCTGGTTCTTTAACATGACAAAGCTATATCCAGAGAATGTTGCAGGATTTTTTTATGCGGTCCTCTTAAAATCCAAAGTTGTCACATCGCAGAATGAGTCTGCCAGAATGAGAACCACAGCTCTTATGGAGTACTGCTTTCAATCATGTTAAAATGATGTATCTGCCTGTGAGAACTAAAGGAAAGGTCAAAAAATGACAAAAATGATGCAGAGAATCAGAGTTTCAGTAAGCCTGAGAAACTCAATCTTCTCTCTTCATTTCAATGAGCTATAACTTTAAATGTTAATATCATTCTGACTAACTTTTACTCTGATGAACTCTGAACTACTGAGGCATCAAAGTAGTTGGTGCTGAGGACAAGAGCATCCCTGAGACATCACAAGGGAGCCAAAGAGCCCCATAAAAAAGAGCAATAAAATTAGCTGTTATTTTAAGTGTTGAACAGTGACTCACTTTGTTAACCCATATGGACAGGATTTATAAGCCAGTTTTACCTCCCACCTAACTTCAACAAAATGCCAATGATTTCTCCTCTACAAATTCAACCCTCTCTCAATCGACATAATTCACAGCTAAATTTCACCCTTGCAAATACCTGCATCTGTCAGTGAACCACCAGGTTTACATGTATGGTCTGAGAATAATTACTGACTGATATTCAGCGCACCGGAATTAGACGTTCAGCAGAGTCACCACTGAGGTTGCTGCTGGGGGTTGGATCTGTTTCTTTTGTGTTTGTGGAATTTTTTCCTGGTGGTTTTGCTAGGTAACTAATTGCTGGGTACTTATGGATACTTGACTGAAACAAAGGAGGCAGCAGGTTTCTCCGGGTGGAACAGCAGTGAAGAGCAGTTTGGTCCGAGGACACCGCTCCAAAAGGACTGGAGTACCAGGGGACCCTGCTTGTTTTCTCTCTCTCCACTGGATTTCTCTCCAGAGGAAGACTGAACACATTTTCGTCACCATCGGACTTTCCTACAGGACTATTTCAGTTCATAGAACTTTGAAGTGAAATAGAACTTGAGCACTTACTGCTCAAGGAGGATTTCATCTGGACTGCTTTCACCGCCCTGATACCCAGGGTGTCAGGTCACATCCCTGACTCTGTCAGGGCATTTTCTGAGGTTTTGTTGTTTCTTTGTTTTTGCTTGTCTCTTAGTGCTATTACATTTGTATTTGTCTTTGCTTTGTCTAATATTCCTAGTAAAGAACTGTTATTCCCACTCCCAAATCTTTGCCTGAGAGCCTCCAATTGCAAAATTATAATAATCTGAGGGAGGGGGTTTACATTCTCTATTCAAAGGGAGATTCCAGCTTTTTGCTGGCAGGTACCTGTCTTTCAAACCAAGACAGTTGCTAAAGATAATTGTAACAAGAATCCACAGTCCTATTACTTTCCTCTTTTGCTATGTTGTATTCTTTAGAGAAAGCAGAAAAATATGTTTCAGTGATGAGGGAACTCTGTTCTAAGCAAAGACCAATATAATCCACAGACAAGTATCTAATTTTACTCAGTGTGAAGCACCATCAACTTTTGCTTTGTTCAGGATCAGACCCTCAGCAAATGACAAAGTGACTTAGCCACGGTGAAAGACTGGAACTACACCAGTTCATATAAAGTGATGATCTGAACAAATTTTTGAGCAAGCAACTTTGAAGTATAAAAAATGTAGTACCTGAAAATATAAAATTATGGTCCACACCAAGCCAAGCACAATAGAAGGCCTGCCATCAGCAATATCCGTTGAGTTTATGTTGACAAGCTTAATCTATATATAAAAAAAAAAAAGTGTTACTATCACACAAAAAGTATAGCAATCATGAAATGCATTTCCAATAGGTTCTATATTTGAAATGCATTTCTGCAATCAAACAAGATTATCAACTAAAAAAAACCCAAATATTGAATAGTGCATTTTTTACATTTAGAAAAGTATAATTTCACATTTAGAAAGGCTTTGCAAGTAATGGAAAACTTTTAAGATCAACCCATGCTATTCGTTGTAGAAAAAATAATTTCAAACAGAAAGAAAAATAAAAATTAGATAGAAACACTGTACAAACCGGAGATCCTCTGTATACGGACTAGCATGAAAAGCAAAAGGAAAAATATGACACAAAAATAAATTTTAAATTATTAATTATTAGGTAAATGCATTAATCTATTTTTTCAATGCAAAGAAAGCACATTTTTGGCATATCTTAAAATAAATTTTTATCAGGAGAGCAAATTAAATGCTCTGCAACAGACTTTAAATTATGC
This sequence comes from Peucedramus taeniatus, assembly GCA_013400575.1. NCBI lineage: Eukaryota > Metazoa > Chordata > Aves > Passeriformes > Fringillidae > Peucedramus > Peucedramus taeniatus. The sequence continues at coordinate 41,992 of WBNO01005346.1, read as the reverse complement.
AGAGGTTTCTTGATAAAGGTCTAAATCATGTGTAATGAAAAGAGAAAAGTGAGTTTAAACATAAAAATACAAAAAGAAAAGGGTTGGAAAATGCATAAAAGAAAGAAAAAGGAAAAAATAATGCTCGGTTTCTTCTGCAAAGAGCATTTTATTGTAAAGGATATCACAACCACTGATTAAGGCCCCTTTGTGAGACAAGCCTAACAATAGCTCTTTTAAAAATAGAATGGGAAAAAATTAGTTGTCCAAGGTCAAATTAAGTTTTTCAACAAAAATGGGAACAGATTTCATGACTATTAACTCTCAACTGCTAATCTACAGTCTGAATAAAATATCACCCTAAAATAAGTTTGTAATATAGAAGGAAATAAAGTGGGGCATATATGATAAAGAAACTAACATGTAGGTAAAGCTCAAGGAAATGAAATAAAACAAGTAGTACTGGAAAGTTAGAAACTATGTTAGTACTTATTTCCTTAGCAAAACTAAGAGTCAGACACCAATCATGATAAAAATATGAATGACTGCCAAAGTGCCCATGTAATATAAGCTTGTTCAAGGACAAGGGTTGTGGATAAACTTTGGTGAACAGTCTAAAGAAAAGATGAAGAATGACTTCAAGCGACCTCATTTATCTCTCCAAAACAGAGAAAAGACTGCATTTTTCTGAATCAGCAGTTGGAAATCCACGAGATAATGTCAAGTGCAAACAAAATATTGCGCAGACCTCTACGTTTTTTTTTCCAAATTAAATTGGAAAAAAAAAAAGCAGCACAGGCTTCTTTGGAAGAGGTAGAGCAGAAGTCCCCATCGTTTACATTTTCAATCCTCTCCACCAATAAGTTAACAAAACTCTAGGAAAATTGACATTACTAGTTCCTCCACCAGTCAATAAGGAAAATTTTCTATTCCCTGTCTTAAAGGAATATACCTCATTCTCTCAGCTGGATCAATTCCAAGAAAAGCTTTTCTTTTTCTAGAAAGTGGGGTTATTTTAGTATCTATTACAAATCAAAAGATTTACAGGGACTCAGTTAAAGCCTCTGATTAGACTATACTGTTCAAAGAAGCACAGCCTATCCAGTCTAGTTACTTTATTTTATACACCATTAAGATGGATCTAGAACTAAAAACAAACTTTTCAGAACCACGAGAAAACCAGTTTTGTCCAGAATAGTACCTGTTAATTGTGAACTGCAGTTTGTAGTGTAACAGGAGTATTAGCAAGAGTCTCTTTGGACAGTGAAAACAGGAAGTTGATTAAATGTGTAGTAAGGTTTATTTATGGGAGAGGCCACAGAGGAAGGAGATCCTGTCTGTGTTTGTTACCCAGGGATGGCATTCAGCTGCTGAAGGGGCATTTTTTTCTCTGAACAGTATCCCCACCTCCTCTGGGAGGAGAAGGATGACAGGCTGCATAGATGCATCCTTTAGGTTGGATTCAGTTTATGGAACACTGCTATCGACCCCCCTGACACACCTGACACCCTGCATATTTCCAACTTCCTCTAGAAGAAAATCTGGGACATTAATACAACTACTAAAACGAGTGTGGACAAAAATCCTGAGATACCAGAAGGAAAAACACAGAGCTCTGGCAATCTCTCCTGATCCTTGGCAGGGCCAGTTTTCCAGCTGCACTGCTATAGTATTTCTGGGATCCAAGCAGGGTCACCCACCATGCTGGGATGTGGAAACTAAGGAATTGTGGGTGTTTTGCTCTTCAACCCAGCCTTGTCTTACACTTTGTATAACAAACTACACTTCCTCAAATAGGCAGATTGTGAGCTAAAGTGGACTTTTGCTTCAGAAATATATTTTTCTTTGCTTTGGTTATATGTTTTCAATTTTAAAAAGTTCTCTTTTAGATTTATTTTTATGGGCAAAATTTATGGCATTTTATGGGCAGATTGTTTCCCATACAACATAAATGTAATTAAATCTAGATGTCAGACAGTCAAAGAGAGGGAAAAATTGCCAAAATCTAACAACTCCCAGTGAGCAGTACTGTGGAGACGTTAAATTTATCAGATCTAACATCTGCACTGACAAAAACTGAAGTAAAATGTAGAAATTAGGGGACAAAATATCTAAATCTATTAAAAAAATCCAGATCTGAGTCATTAAAGTACAGAGAGAAGTCAGGAAAAAGGGCAGAAATACATTGCTTTTGTATGATATTCACAGCTAGATGAAAATGAGTTTTTAAGTTTTCTTCTTTTATTACATTTAAAAATTATTTTTTTCTTTTCTAAAACAGCCACAGTACCAACTGTACCAGAATAAATCCAGGAATTAGTCTGAAGTCCTGGCACACTAATAAGGGGTCATATTATCCTAAATTTTCATATCTGTCATTTCAGGGAATCTATTTTTGTAGGTAAAAGCTGGTGAAGACCAGAAATCTATTTTTCTTTTAATTACAAATGAGTGTCTCTCCTGAACTCAAGTTTTTTCTTTGCAGAGAACTGCAACAGGGAAGTAGAGATCAAGAGGAGCCAATAAGAAGCACTTTAAAAAGAAAAAAAAAAAAAAAAAGAAGACAAGTTTCACCTTATACATTGCCACATATTATCCTGGACCTCACAATTTTTACTTTACAGCAGCTTTTAGGCATTGTGTAGAAACTGAAGACTGCATACATAGCTCAAATTTTGGAGAATAAAAACAGATGAATGGATACAAATCATATTCTTATGAAGACCAAGGAAAAAAAAAAGTAAAACCAGGGCTAAGTGCTACCATACCTACCCGTCTACCTTCTAGAAACTTAAGAGCTGTGCCAATGTTGGCAACCCAGTGAATTCGCTTCAGCTGACGTCCCTGCTCACAAGGCTTAAAGAGAAAGAACAGATTAAACTTCAGTTAGATTTATGCCAGTTTGCTTCAAAAACTGAACTTCTACATTTGTTGTCAATGCCTATGTAAAAATGCTCCTTGGAACAGTGAAATTGTTGAAATGTATCTTTGCATGTACATCACAGGGAGGACTGACAGATACAGGGCATGCACGTGTGATAATTCCATTATAAAAAAGTTACGTATGTCTTAATCTCAGGATGCAAACTGTTGGCTTCAGTCCATAAACATCATTAAATCAGAGAAATTTTTTCTAATGTAAAATAACTACTATTTTTGTAAACATGCAAACACACACATATATGTGTGTGTGTCTATACATGCATTTGAAAGAAGACATTCTCTCCGTGAAATACTTTTGCCTGCAATGTATAAGTCAAATTGGTTGTTATTTTTAAAATCAGTCTTCAAAGAAGACATTTTATTTAAGAATTTTCATCCCATGTCTCTAGTACCTTATAGGCAATTAAAACCTCCGCTAAATTCCCATTGAACAATGACTTTTGCTGAACTTAAGATATGTAGACTAAAAAAAGACAGAATTTTTTTAATTCAATCAAGAACATATGCTAGGTTTCTAATACTGGACAGTGGAATTAAATTCCCCATGGAATTTTATACTGTAATGCAAATGTACAACTACTGTAATTTAAATTCCTGTTCAGGATGTTACAAATGGCTTTAACAAAGGCCTACTATAAATTCTGAATTCCTCTTGCAGTTACTACAGGATCCTATATGCTGGTATACATAACCTTTAAGTTCACCAGGCACTGTTCTAGTTTTGGCATATCTCTTGTCTTTCCCTAATTAATATAGGCAGGATACAATCCAGTGAATTTCACTGCAACAGGTGCAATCATTAAAATCTTTTCCTGTTTTACTACTTCTGTTTTGCCACAAGAGGGAGGCTTTCTGTCTCAGACTAACAGAAACCGAAAGGGATGTATTTCAATTGAGCAGAAACACAGTAGAAAATACAGCTTTATCCCATTTCACAGTAAAATCACTTTTGCAGCTTGATTTGCTGCCTAATTTTGGCGTTCACCTGCAATCAAAACAGAGGTGAAAGGTGAAAAGGAGAGCAAACTGCCTGCATGTGGAGCCTGTAACACCTGAGTCCTGGAGCCAGCTGAATGACAGACTGCACTGCTCTTTCAGATGCTGCCACGTGATCTGTGAGCTGGTTTGGGGAAAGTCAGAGCCCTTGGCCTAAAATCCTTTCATTTCTCTCCTCCACACACAAAACTAGGCTGCCTCCCAAAAGACAGCCTATTTGCTGTGTGCACACCATCCTCTCTGTACATAACTTGGCCATGAAAAAGCCATTTGGCATCATTTAAGGTTCTTTACAGTAGCACAGCAACTGTCAAGGCAAATGGATATAAGCCCCCACGAAATTTGAGGAGCTTATATGAGGGTTTTTTTGAGACAAAGCCATAAATTTAAAACGAAGAGTCTAATTTTTTTCATGATGCATAGAAATAACTTGCAGTTTAGACCTTGATTATGTCATAGCAGCAAAACCCAGATGAACTGCAAAGACTAATACAAATAAGAAGTTTTTTATGAGTTACATGGCAAAATTAATAAAAAAATACATACAATCAAGCATGTCTGTAATAATGTGTAATTATGCTTTGTAATCTGATAATCCTTTCAGTGAAAAACTTATTTTCGTATGAAGGAGTAAGTGATTTTAGAGTATAGAAATATAGAAACTTCCTGGAAAATTGCATACCACAGAAGTTATGCAACTATCTTGTGTATTTAGAAGAAAGAAAGCTCTTACCAGCTTCTGTCCTGAAAGAACCTCCAAAAGGGCAATTAGCATTACCCCATCTTTGATATCTTCAAACAGATCATTCACCAGCATGGGAGGATTGCGCTGAAAAGGGAGAAGGCTTCAGATATCATAAAGGCTCACCAGTATTACACCCTAACTCCATTCCTCTTGAACAGAAACCCAAAGAGCATGGCTGGTCCCCCTCTTTGTATTCTATAATGTTTAATGTCAGTATATCCTTTAACCACTGCTTTGCCACCATATTGTTTACTTAACATTTCTGGCACAGGACTGTAAAATTTTGTGGATTTCTGCAACTGATGATACAAAGGAAAAACTTCTGGTCCCTGCAACAAGCAGAGAAACACACCAACAGCTGCCTCTGGTTCTACAAAATACACACAATTCAAAGATGTACTATTATAGTCACATTTCAATCCATCAGATTATTTTCCTTTGTGTTAAGTATTTCACAGACATTTCACTCTCAGTCCAAGCAATAGGAGGAGCTGTATGAAGGGAAGATCCTTACAGCAGTGTAGCAGGTTGAGTGATGCTGCCACTTTCTCAGAGCTAAGAGTAGTTACACTGAGTTGCTGTATTTTCTCTCCTCCAGCCTTGCAGGCTTTGGGAGCTGCCAGCACTGTCTCAACTCCTACTCAAGACAAATTGCTTACCAAATGTCTGTACCTTCACAAGAACAACAATGACAATACAAAAAAATTTTAGAAATTTTAAATAACAAGGTCACATAATAAAACTCTGTATTCGTAAATGCACACCAGTTTGTGGAATTATGGCTCCCAGCTGGTCGGTAGTTTAATAATCACAAAATGCCTCCCAGAAACAAAAAGTTTAAACTTGGTCCAGCTGATAAATAGAATAGGCATCCTCCAGCTTCCACCAGCTTGTGAGAATTCATATACATCAAAAAAATGATGATATTAATAATGATCATGATGATGATGATGATAATGAAAGTAATGATAATAATACTAATACCTGTTCATTTAATAAAATTACAACGAGACTACAAAATTCTTGAAACTACTTTAGGTTTAATAATTTACTTTTGGGCTACTTGTTAAAAGAAGTGCTTGCACAACAAATTATCTATTACTTTTTTGTGTAGAAATAGAGATTCTAAAAGATGAATCTAACAAATGAAATATTGCTTTTGAAAAGGCAAAAATGCAGTAACAAATCAGGAGAAAGAAAATATTCTAGCTCTCCAAATCAAAAAAAAAATGCTCAGCTTGGATAAAATAGTATTTCAATGAAACAATTTTGGCATAAAGTAAAAAACTACCTCCCTCTGCTAGAAGCAGACTTCATCTCAGATTTGACATGCTCTAATAGTCACACTAATAGAAAAGCCTATTTTCTCATGTATATAAAATAAAGCAGCACTACAACTCGTTACGAGGGTATATTTAGTCATAGCTCTTTTTGATTTCCTAGCAATGCAATAGATAATGTTCTTCCTTGGATCGTGCTCTTCCTTAATATAACACCAAAGAAATCAATGGAACAAGCGGGTCACTGAAGATTAATTTGTCCCAGGGTTGCATCACAAGCAGTTGATACAAAAGCAATTAATTTTCCTCACCTTCTATGTTATCATTTCCTGTTTAAAGCTTGGAGCAGCTTTGGTTTTATCAGTATTACCACATGATAAAACACTGAAGAATTATGTGCTAAAATAATTCAGCCATAAAGATGAATGGATTACAGCAGCTGCCATCCTAATCCAACAGGAGGTGAAGGCCTGAAAAAAAACACCTATCCAAATGCCCCAGTGATGATGTTTGTTTCTTGAAACTGACAGCAATGAAGAGAGATGGGTTTGTTATAGTGGGCAATTTAGGATACATTTAGACTGAAGAGTGAGATTTACAGTACCCTGTGATTCTGGTGCCCATAATGTGCTTGCCAGACAATTTTTGAGCATAACACAGCTCCCTTCTAACTTGTGTGCTTTGGTATCCTTACTCACAAATCAAGGTACAGGTCAGAATTTGTCTCATCCCAACATGAAGCCAAAAGTCATGTGGAGTTCATTTCCACAGCAAGTCTGGAAAGCACTTCAGTTTTCCCCAGGGTATAGCTTCACTCTGTAGTCGAAACCTCTGATTATCCAAGCCAAACTTGCTCTGAACCACCCTTCAGTGGTACTGACAGAAGCTACAAAAACTAGATTTACACCCCAACTGAGGCTTGGTACTATGGTAAGGCAGGGAAAGCATTCCAAGCAAATTAACATCTACGGTACTTTCTACTTGAATCAAACACTGGTTTGGGGAAAAACAGCTGCAGAGAAATCACTGAATAAGATGAAAAGCAGTAAAGAAACCATCCAGCACCAAAGTAGGTAAGAGCTCCTGCTTTGAAGAGTGAGAATCAAAACTGTCCTTAACTCAGCAAGCTGAAATGTACTTTTGGTTGCTGGAAGGTGGCATAATTACAAACACTGCCAATGTTTAGCAGCACACACCATGGATCTTACACCAATAAAAATGGAACAGAAGGCAGATACAATACCAGTGTCACAAGATCTCCTGTATAAAACCCCTCTATAATGGAAGTTTAGTTAATTATATAGACTGCCAGAAACGTTCTCAGTAACACAACATAAAACGTTTTACACTACCCTAAAGATGTTAACACCTAATTATAAGATAATTTAAGATAACATTATAAGATGTTAACACCTAATTATATATCTCATCATGTTTCATAAATCACCTTTTTTTTATAACTACTTTGGGCACATAAGCATGGAAGTATTATTATTATTATTGTTGTTGTTGTCATTTTTATTTTTATTTTTTCAGTCACTCTCAGAAATATGGAATGAGCTGTATTTCTAGTGGCATATATAGGAAAATAGACTCCTCTTTTACACAAGCATAGATATCAATCTTATTCCCCGTGTTGATACACACGCTAGCTGATACTGAGAAGTTCACATGTGCTTATTTATTATATATGGACCATTGCCCAGCATGGCTTAAGCTACTTAAATGTTTTCTAGCAGATCCTCCACTGATATTAACACATCTTCTGTTGAAATGGGTAAATACCTACTCCTTGGCTGCATATATAATGTCAAATGAAGTGAAAGATGAAGGTGAACACTGATTACTGATTAGCCTCCAGAGAAGAAAGGTTTGGGGTTTTTTTAAGCTACATTCACTCAGAATATATTGAAAAATTTTTAGTGATTCAGACTTAACATCTATTCACTTAGTTCCTCAATGCACTGCCAAAATACTAACTGTAAATCAGTAAAAGCAAGGAAAGAAAACTAACTTAAATTTTTGCAATTTTAAAATGTTGAATGTACTTCAGATTTTAGCTTTTTGCACATAAGGGTATACCCCTAGCAATGCAATCAGCTGCAATGATCCTAATACACTCTATTTTGAATGTTGGAAAGCCTGTGCAAAGAATTACCCTGTAATACTAAAGAAAAGCCTTCAGTTATAAACTTTTTGAACAAAATTTCTTGGCAGAACTCAGAATATACTTCAGTGAATAATGAGACATTAAATCTGACCAACTTGTCAGGTGTTCCACACTATGATTTTAGGTGCCTCAGTATTTGATTAAGGTTTTTTTTGCAAGCTTCTTCAAGAAAGAAAAATGACAAATTAGGATTAATGATCTGCTACATATTGCATTTCATGAATTCTACTAAAGACTCCTTTATTGCAGTTTATCCAATCACAGCAGTGTAGTTTATAGTGATAATGATACTTAGGAACAGTCATGTCCCAAGGAAGGAGTCACACTCAGAACAGATAAATTCATGTGATCTGTAGGAGGAATACAAATTAAATGAGAATGAATCTTCAAGGCTAACAAACTAGATTTTCTTAATATTAAATATTTATTTAAATAACTGTATTTAGAACTTATCATAAGTGGGAACTGTGGAAGAAATGCTTTGCATAAACTTGCTGCTCTTGAAACTTGTCTACTTTGCTGTAGTCTCCAGGAAATACTCTGAATGACCTAAAGAACTGAATATCGGTTCATATAAAAAAACTGACTGATAAGCCTCAAATAAAGATTTTTAGTAGACCTGCAATCTCTAGAAATTCCTCCTTGTACGCAGTAAAATAAGTTTTGTAAAATCCCAACTTCAGATATGGAACAAACATATATTTGCTAAGCTTTACTGTTTTACTGCAAGACTTCTTCCTGCATTTAATTTCTCATTTGCATCATTTCTACAGGAATCTTTTCCTCACACCCGGTACTTAACTCCTCTAATGAATAAATCATACTATACAAATAACAACATCTGCATCATAATGAACGCCAATGAAGACATTGAATACTATTTTTGCTACATTAATTTTCAAATAATCTTTCAAAAACTGCTGAAAAAATGCATGAAAATCTATCCACATGCACGAACAGGAATAAATCTATGTAACTACTGAATTTGTCTCTGCAGGGAAATATATGTGAGAACAGCAAGGACAACGTGAAACTTCCGTTACTCTGTAATAGCTGGACCCCTCCTCTGCCACAATTTAATTCCTAAATCCATATGAATGTTTTCATATTCCTTGCTGTTAGTGACTTTTTTTTAATTACTAAAGCTGAGGCACTCAGTCCTAAGTTTTGCATGATTAATTTCATCACACTAATTTACATTCATGGTTTCACATTAGAGGTTATATTCAATACTAGCTGAAAACATATAGTAACTGTTGGAAGCAGAAAACTACCAGTCAGATTTTCGTTATTATGCAGTCGAGGTGGACAGTAGCTTTATTTTTTTTTTCTGTGTCAGTGACAAGGATACTGGGAGCCTCTGTTTTCCCACTTGAAAAAGACCAAAAGGACCAGACTCAGTTAAATGATGAAAACTGATGAGGTTTATGAAAGACCAAGTTACACTTGCATTTTAAGAACAAGCTAACATCATGGACAGTGCTGTGTGCGAGAGCTCTGTGTCTTGATAAACCCGTTTCTTTTTCTTCTCTTCTTTGCTATGAAAGATATCATTTTGCAGTTTCAAAAGTTTTAACATGAGGCTTAATGCCCAGGTTTAATTCAGCGTTATATAAATATTGCATAAATAAAATTTAAAATTTTCATACATTTTTAGTTTTATTTTCAATTTATATCCATCCTCTGCTTTTGTTTTTTATATGTGTGCATCCTCTTAATGGAAACACAAAATCAACAGTAATTTCTTTCAGTAGGTATTTGTTGTTCACTCTATCAGTGAGTTTAGAGCAATACTTTGGTGAGTACAAATACAAAAATTATCCCTAAACCTGGGAACAAAAACGTTATTTGATTCTGTTAAACCTATTTACAGTCTGTGCCTCAAACTTTGAAACCACTATTCCCCCAAACTTTCATGAAAGGTGAGAAAGGCAATAAAAAGCATATGCCTTAGTTATTAAAGAAAGTGATATATTTTTCATCCTCTTTACTCATCTAATCCCCTACCTCAAAAATTGTCATAGGTAATGAAATGAAAAAAAAATTAAGTAATTGCTGTTCTGAAAGCAACTAATGTCTCCTTTTTGAAATATTTGGTATAAATTTGTTCTGTATTTTAAATTTAGATTTTGAAAAGATGCTTCAAAAGATAGAAGCATACTCAAATTATGTCTATACTTTGAAGCTGAGATTGAGATGAGGAAGAACAGTTCTACAACCATAGAAAAATATGAATAAATTATATGGAATCAGAAAACTTCTTGTCCTATTACACATATATATCTCATTTATCATTAGTAGAACTGCACAGATGCACAAAAATTCAAAAGGACAGCCAGAACATAGGCTACATACATTTCACAGATTATGACTCAATTTCTGGAAGTGGCTGGCAGAGAAAACATGATTTCCAACTGATGAGTCTCACCCGATTACTGCTCAGAATCACAGAACAGAGACAGCTGGAATTAGGGAGACAGCAGAGGGACAGATGCAGCCTTGTGCTAACAGCTCACCCAAAATGAAGCTGCATTGCACTACCTGCTAGTTAACATACTTGCAGGATTTCCTCTCTGTTCATCCCCTCTGGGTGAGGGCACAGCTTGCACCAAGGATGTTTTACCTCCATCTTTTGAGTTGTCCCATAATTAGCTGATGCCAAGTCATTTACTTGTCCCCTGCTTATGAAAGAACATCTTTGAAATACGAAACTTGAAAAGGTAGCATTCTATTGTCAGACTGGAAGAGAATAAAAAAATCACACATTTCTCCTATTGCCTTTCATAAAATTCAGTGCATAGAATCATAAAAGCACTTAGGCTGGAAAATTACTTTAACCTAACACTGACATGTCCACCACTAAGCCGTGGCCCTAAGTGCCACATCTGCACTTTTAAATACTTCCAGGGATGATGACTCAACCGTTTTCATAGGCAGCCAATTCCAGCACCTGACAACCCTTTTGGTGAAGAAATTTCAGCAGTAGTCACATTTTGTTTATCTGTTTTGCTCATTCTTATTTATTTGTATCCATATTTTCAGATCCATTCCTAACATTAAATAGCCAAAAATAAGTGGTTACTGGTACTTGATAGCCTTAGTCATTGAATTAGTTTCTGTTTCAATTAGAGCATGACTTTTTAGATGAAAAACATACAGTAAGATCTTTGAGATGAGTAGAGAAGAATCTTTTACTCCTAGCAAACCCTGACAAACAATCACATCCTGCTTTATGTTCCCAAGCTATGAATTGGTCTTGGTTCTACCTAAAATAATCAAATCACTTCTGTATTTCCATTTTTTTCATATCACTACTCTTCACAATGTGAGAAACTGCTCCTTTTTAGATCCACCTTTGCTCTTCTCAATCAACACAGTATAAGGATGACAACTCTACCAGAGTAGTTTCCTTTCCTTTTCAACCTCTAAACCATCTTTCAAATTGCTACAGTAAAACCCCATCCATCTTCGAGCAGAAACCATTAATTTCTCCTGTTTTTGAGGTTTCATGCAGTACTTCTTTTCAAAACCCCTCAAACTCATAAACGATGAAACATTTCTTTAGATAGCCATGGTATTAAGAGTAACAGATATCCTAATTATAGTTTTCAGTTTTCTCTTATTTACTATTATCTTTTCCATTAATAATTTTATGAGATTATCAAAAATGGCAATGAAAGGAAAGAAACACAGAATTTTCCAAGAGTAGCCAAGAGATAGAGAGACAATTTGACATGAACTTACTGTTAATTTGGAATGCATCTACTGAGTCAAATGCAGCACAGTGTTTCTGGATCGATGGTGAGACACAAAGGCAAAGTTTAAATCACCTTTCCCCTATCTGCCCTTTTTTTTCCCTGGCTCAACATTACTCCTTCACTCGCAGCTCCTTCACCCCCCAGTGGTGCAGCATCTATTGCTGTTTCTCTGCTGTAGGTTTGAGGCCAGCATTTCACAGTGGTGAAAATGCTCACTAGGTACCAGACTAGTAGATACTCCACTTTTTATTGGGTCAAAGATGAGAGCAGAATGCAGATGATGCTGCCTAAAAGTGGGTCTCCTTCCAGGATTTTTCCATATCACATTTCAAAGGCTTCCAGGCAATGGAGATCTTACATATCTCCAGTTTCTTTTGAAACAATTGAAACCACAACAACCTTTTACGAAACTCAAATAGCATGAATATTGAAATTTTGCGTTAAAAGTCAGAGCATGAATGCAAGGCACGCCCTGGGCACTTCAGAGACCCACCTGTATTTCCTACAGTTGTGATTAACTCAGAAAACATATTTCCACTTACATATTTCCAAAAACGTAACTAACAAAGTTTTAAAAGCTTAAGCTTTAAACACCTAAGAATTTGAATGGCATGGGTCACTTTAATTGAGTCTAATTTCTATAAACAGTGCTTCCCTTCGGCAGCATAACAGTGGAAATGGGAAGCAGAGCCAGATGATCTGACTTAGGCAGTGAGGCAAAGGTGCTGACAGCCTTTAATAAAAGTATCACAAACACAGCTTTCCTCCTGAAGTGTGAATTAACATAAATCAGTTACTACAAGTAACTAAAAGGTACCTCAGGCAGCTTAAAGTCAGGGCTGTGGCTGCATAACTGCCTGGTTTGAATGTGTTTCATCAATCAGTATCAGGCCCATTAAGGAGCTACACACCTAGATCATGCAAGACAAAAGGTTCATCTGAGCTCTCATGGCCCAAATGGACTAGCAGAGCAGGAAACATTCACAAATCTCAATCCATGGCAAGATCTCTTAGTGGCTGCCACCACGACTTTGTCTCTTCCCAAGGATTAGTAGACTAGGGAATCATCATGATATGCACACACACACTCATAATATCTAACAATATGGTATAGATAACCTACCTAAGAGTTCTGCTTTTCCATAATTATCAGATTATTGTTAATGACACAACACAAGAAACAGATGAACATGAAATAAGAGTTATTCTTCTCCTCTGACACTCGTTCACAGTCCCCTTAGTTGATGCTTCAGCAAACACTGAATGACTTTTAATTTCAGTTGAAGTAAACAGAACAGAGTGCTTAAGTTCTCTCCTACACGGGAGGCTTTTCCAAATTATTTTAAAGACAATATGGGGACAGACCTCATTTCCAGTGAAAATCCACTGCCAAGAAGTCCTAAAATAACTTTTTTCTTGCAATTGAATTTTACACTGACAGTGAAGTTAATTTCACACTAAGTTCTTCCATTACATTCCTCAGCAATGTAAATGAATATTGCTGCACTACCATACTGTCTCATTAGATCACACAATACAGCATTATATGGGCTTCCTGCTTTGCTCAGCTCATTTTTGAGGGTATTATTTGCCAGTTCCTTATACAAAAGTTAAAACAGTGCTGTTACAGCTATTCTTTCCTCAATTTTAATGATCATTAATCTTCAGGCTTAAAAATAAACATTTCAAAAAGCTGCTCTTGGAGTTTAAATTTTAATTTATTGGACTAATTGATTTTAATTTATTGGACTAATTGATTACTATGGTTAGAACTGTGTTGTGTGAAAATGCCAGGGATGCCGAACTGAATCTCACTGCTTAGGTTTTCAGATAAGGCTGGTACCAATTGCAGCTTAATACTTTTAAACTGTGGACAAATCACAGCCTTTACTCTCCTAAAGGCAAAACCAGGAGTTTTAAGTTGTGTTAAGGAGAAGCAACAATAGTTTGATGACAAATCCGACATTGCATGAGGTAATTAATTCAGCCCTGGATTCACAAAGCACTACTTATGTCTGTAACCAGATCAAACTATAAAAGACATGACTTAAGTTTTATTCGAATATACTGTGTGCAAAAAGTCTAATATTTCCATTTCATAGAAAACAGTTTCAGATCTTTCCTCTGGCTGAAATACCAGGTACTGTGCTACCTTTCAGTTCTGGCCAAAGAAGCTGGGTGGTTGCCTCTGGAAACCCCTTGCAGTTCTGCAGCTGACCACCACCATGCTGAGATGCATGCCCAATGGTGTGCAGATGATTTTTAACTATAGGAAATACTGCTCAGAGAAATCTGATATATTCTATACTCCTGTGCTGTATAGGCATAGATTAAAAGACTTGATTTAAAAAAAAAAAAGTTTCAAAGTCATGTGTTACCTTAGCCAGATGAGTATTGATCCATTTTGTGAAAGTCCGTTTCTGCACTGACTCTTGCTCATCTGAGAATAAAAGGAAATCAGTTTGATTAGACATCACTGCAGACTTTCAGATTTACATGGTGGAAGACTAAGATTTCCTACTGACAACAAATGTATTCTGCACTTGCCGGAAATAACTCTATATTTTATTGAGACAGCCAATTTTGTCTCTAAGTACTCATAACAAATGCTTCTTGTTATTACAGTAATGTACTGATACCAGACTATTTGAAGAGTTTCACAGCAAAGTTCAAGTCTTAACAAGTTAATGACCAGAAAGCCACCATTTAAAATCTAAATATCAAGATAAATTTGAGTTCTAAATCCATACTATACTTACCCAAGATCTGAGCACCTAGAACTTCTCTATACTTTTTAACTAGAATCCACATCTCTCACAGCCAAGCTGCTTTTGTGTAGAAAGTCAGCTAGGGACTTAGAAAAAAATGCTTCTTAGCATATGTATTTGAAAATGTTTAAAATGTTGAATTAAAGATTTGAAATTGCATTATCAAACTTATCTGTCCATTGGGAGATCATGCCAGGAAGGAGCCATTAGCTAGTTCAGGCAGTTTCTACACCACTACTTGCTACGTCCCTCAGTCCTGTCTTGAAGCACTTGTCTGGCTCATGGTGAATTTCCCTGACTGTCAGATCATCCCTGCAGGACAGCTGCCAGATGCACAGACAAAAATAGCTCCCGAATCAGCTCCTCCAGCTGCAGCAGCAAAGGCCACAGCAGTGGAGGGAAGAGCATCACAGCATTATAACCAATCCACAAAGTCCTGTCCCTTTCTTGTGGGTGATCACTTTTGACACATGGAATAATTTCACAGCAGAGGTAATCAAGTATTTATGACAGAGATTTTTCTTTCAAAAATAAGAGGAAATATCTCTTTTATGGAAAAACAAATCCTGCTATTGCCATCATCAGTTCTGAATGAACATCTTCATTTCCCAACAGAAAATTCAAATAAATACAATTGGTTTTTGATATTTGCTTTTCACAAGAATATGCGCATACCCCAAAACTTACAGATGGAATATCTAATTTTAGCTCCTGCATTTGCTCGTGACTTGTGCAGCACTGAACAGCATTTTCCTATTCCCCATCTGTAAATTTAAAATGGAACATTCCTTAACACCCATTAAAGTTCTGGAAAAGATAACTACTAAGCTTGTTGCATTCCTAACAATAAACTCCCTAATTTACACTCATGCAATGCTGCTTCACAATTAGGGTACACAGGGATAGAAATCACCACACAAAATTCATAGGTCAAAATGTTATCTTCAGTTGGTCAGTGGCTACATACAAGCAACTAAAATATGTCTGTGCATTATAATTCAGGAATATTTCCTTTATATATAAATATCATCTCACATATAAAAAATACAAAAGGGAAAAAAGATACCTACCAGCACCTACCATCTACCAGCTGGTATCAAAAAAGATACCAGCATCTATTGTGAGATTATTGCACTTTATGCCTAAGAAAATAATTCTGCATTCTTTAGTTTCTGTTGAGATAATTGGGCAGGCAGGATGACATAAATTTTTAAAATGTGTTACATTCTCAGAATCTACTTGTTGCAGTCATGAGCAAGTTATGAAAAATATCACTAAGATACTGCATCATGCTTCATTCCACACTGACAATTTTTTGCAGGGAGGTGTCTTGACTTTGTATGTGACAATTGTTTCTACATTCTGAAAAACAGACTTCTCACAGCATGGCTCCTAACCATGAACAAGCTTTCCTTTTGACACACAGTAAATGTCAGCTGTGCCCTGCATTTACATATATAGGTAGCCAAATTAATTTCCATAGAAGTACTTGCACACTTCAATTGGGTTGCGTGTGAATAGGTGTAGGGATAGAGATCAAGCACACACAGAATTAATCCAGTTCTGCCTTAATTCACACATCTGTAACTCAAAAAAAAACCAACTCCTCAGCAACCCTGATACAAAAAGGCATGCCAAAAGAAATAAACCAGGCCTTCAGAAGTTAAACTTCTCATCAATGAAATGAGTGAAAATTATTCCATGATTTGTAGTTCCAGTGCATCCTAGTGATTTAAGAAAGTCTTCTGACAAAAACTGGAAATCAGACAACCAGCTTCCAGCTTCTAAACAACCCTTTACGAGCAGAAGATACACACAGTTTCAGTCATACCAACAAACACCGGAAATAGCCCCTCTAAAATAACCTGTTTCAAGAGAATTTAGGTGAGCAATATATTCTTTATGAGCCCAACTGGAACTACTAAGAATAAAGTTTCCTTAGTTCTTGCATTTATTTTGTATAGGCTTAAAAGGAACAAATTTTACCTCTGTAAAATCTATGTCTGAACATAACACAAGCAGTGAATTTGTTTTTAAAATTCCATTGTAAATATGCTTTTTTAAATGTACCTGGGAGCAATCGTGTTATTTTCATTGATTAAATTCTCTGCACAGGTACTGTGCACAGTTTATCTACACCCACAAAACCTGTGTGTCACACAGCTCCTTACGCCCTCCCCACTCGCACGGACTGTCAGCTCCGTATTTGCACCACTTACCCTGCTGGCAATGAAAGAATTCAGGAAGCACATTCAATGACAGCACATTTCTGCCACCAGCACCTTTAGAGTGAGCCATAGGCACTACTGCTGCTGCTGCTGCTGCTGTGGATGCTGCTGCAGCTTCCTCCCCTCTCTCATGTGCAGCATTTCTTTAGGATGCAGCCGGAAGTAATTTTTCAACAATGATCAAATTTCTTTCCCTCACTGGAAACGCAGACCTCTTAAAAATCCCTCCACCATCTCTTATCAGAGAATTCACATGAAGCCAAACCTTAAAAACATCCTTATATATTCTTGCAGAAATGCAACAGCCAGACAAAGCCAGCTGTATTGGAAGCAGCAGTTCTGCTGGTGTCACTGCCATCATTCTTCTCCACTGTTTTTCTGTGGAAATATTTTATTACCCCAGCACCAGCCAATCCACTAGCAGAAATCTCTGATGTCAAGAGCTTGAATAATTCATCCAGGGACCGCGACAACCCAACTACACTGCTGATATCCTGAAGCAAAAAGACGTGTGTAAAAATTGATGCAGCTTTCTCACCAGTGCTTTTTTTAACAAGATAGTGCTCAGTAAGTAAAAATGGTTGGACGGCACAGACCTTCTTCTCTAGGCTGTCACACATATAAAGGAAAACAGCTTTTAAAAACAGCCACTTGGGTCCACTGCATACTCCTGTGAGACAGAGATGTCCTTCAGCTTTGCAACTGCAAGTGGAAGAAATAGCAAGCAGTGAATTTGAACAGATATGTAGGCCACTTAGCTTTGAATCATGTATTTGATCTGTTGTACAAGGGGCACGAAACATATGTAAGAATGCTGAGAATTTTTGGAGTGTGCCTAGATCAGCCTGAAACATACTCAGATTTCTGACAACATGCAGTACTTTCGACTTCATTAAGTCAGAGCACTTGAACAGACAATTTTTCCTCTGGTAAAATTAAGGCAGATATGAAACACTCTTTGTGGAGATCCGTATGTTATTCCCCTACAGGGGCCAACAGAGTAATACACACTACTGAAATGAGAATAAAAAGCTTCACTTTTATTAGGCCATTATTGTAAATGTATCATTATAGAGGTCAAATTCAAATTTCTGTTTCTGTAAAACACAAGGACTCTGACAATATGATTCTGCATCTGAAAGAAATGTTGCAAGAAAGAGACCTTTAATCAAACCTCTTCTTTTAATTGGCTGTAAATATCTTCATGTTTTTACAAACCCTTTCTCTACTAAACCATCACCAACAGACTGCTTTTCTACAAGAATTTCTTGATTAGGCAAAAAAAGACAAACGTAATTGGATATATTTATTTTAAAACATTTAGAACAGATTATTTGGATCAATGAACACAACCAACTATGCATCTTCAGACAGTTATGAAGATGCTGATGGAATGTTCATCATGAATACTTTTTCTAATGTCTGCTATCCTGCTGACAGGTGTGTATTGTGCAGCAGCAGATGGCACATCAAGCACCTGGTGCTTGGGGATGGGACAGTGCAGGATGGCAAATACTGGGTTCTGCTTCAAGGTAACACAAGAAGGAGGCTCATGCATGGAGTCACAACAGAGTCAAGTTCATACATGTCTAATAACAGCATCTTGATTGATTCTCACAGACTGAAAAATGAGAAGATTTGGGTTTTTTTCTTGCTTTAGTGAAATTCAAGTTCCTCACAGATCCTCATTTTCAGTATCCTTTTTTTTTTGTTTTCATTGGTTTCGATAGTTCTGCGCTAAAAACACCAAAGAGATTTTTTGTCTTATTTTGTTTTCCAGGTTTATGACATACTGTTAAATCAACTGGGAAGTACAGAAATATGTCCCAAAACAGCTGCAATGTCTCAATGTTGCGTGAAAACATAGCACAGAAAGCAGTGGACAGCACCTCAGTGGAAAACTTTGATGAGCAGTATGGCATACAATCTCTAAAGCTTTCAATGTTATGTTATATAAAAATTCCTATCTTCATTAAGGACAGTTTTAACCTAAAGCAGCTGTAGAAAAGCTTTCAGAGTGAAAGCAATATTCTGGGGATTTTTATTTCAATTTTTTATATTTTAAGGTAGAAGACAGCATTTGTCAAAGTGCAGCTTTCAGATACATGCTTCTACTGAATGTGCTTTATAGAGACGGTGAGATGGCCACAGTAACAGACCATTTATCTCTATTTCCAAGATTTGGGATCTAGGTCTACACATCACTCATAGCCTGCTCCACCACTGAGCATCAGTCTGCTCCCCATCAGTTTCTGCAGAAAGAAAATCCATGAACAAGAGCTAGAAAGCAACCAGTCATCCTTGGCCAAACTCCTACTAGGGAAAATGATGGGGATCAGCTCTCCGATCAAATGATGGGGTTTGCACAATGCACAGGTAACCTTAGCACAGTCCTTTGAGAGCCAAAGGTTTTATGTCATTTAGAAGAGTGGAAATAGAGAAAACCCACACACATACTGGTGGAATAATTAGAGGAAACTGAAGTATGGAAAAGCAGGCTCACATCTGCAGCAGCACTGCCTGCTGTGTCACATGCTGCTGTACAGCAAGTGGCACACAGCTGAGGACTTTCTGCTCTTAGTGTCTGAAATGTATTTACAAAATAATGTATTTTAAATTTAAGAAATTCTTATTGATTTCCTGCACTCGTAAGAGACAGAGTGTGTCTATCTAGCCACTATTTAGAAAGATACAAAGAATGATTCCATTTATCATCCAAAGAAGGTCGCATTTTAAAAAAATTTCAGGTTAGAATAAAGTACAAGCTGAACAAATCAATGTGTCTTCTTTTGTTCTCAGTCAATTTATTGCAAGCACAAGCAGCAAACAGGCTCTCTGGAAGGACATGTTGTGGACTCTGCAAGCAGATGAAAGTTTTGAAATCTGGGAAACCAAAAATTTAGCCAGCACCAGAGAGTGTGTGCTTAACTCAGGCTGTTGGCTGCACCTCACAGCAGCACTTAGACTGTCACAGAATATGTTTATACTGTGGAACTTGGGAGACTTCCAGTCCTTAAATCCAAGGTAAGGCCCTACTGTGGCCATATTCTCATGAGCACATCAGAGGTTTCTGAGCCATCCAGACTCACATTATCACCCACTTTCCTGTGCTCTGGTTTTCACAGGAAGAAACAGAGCATGAACAGAGCACAGTGCAGTGATTTAATCTTGATTCTTAGAAGCTAGGACATGGTCTGGACATAACTGCACTGCCCCTAACTGCTCTTCACTTTGATCAGAAAAGCTTCCCTTGAGTGTTTGGAGAAACAAATGAGAACAACATGATTTCTGCAGTGGATTGGAAGATATGTCCAAAGTATCTTTTTTTTTTTTTTTTTGACTCTGTGCATCTTTCCCATTTCCAGTCCTTGCAGCATACTTGCTCCTATTTTGTGTTTTGAGTGACTAAAATAAAACAAACTGAAATTAAACTGCTGTGCATCATATTTTGCCTGGATGGGCTGAATTTTGCTCTTCCACACATGTGGAAGTAGAATGCATTCATAACTAATCAATGAATGTATCTGCATTTTATGTTTACTGTGTATTTGCCTGTGCTGATGCACTATTATTTTCATCTCCACTGACTGCTGTCTTAATCTCCATGTGATGTAAACATAATACTCACATATGACTCACTTGCATAGTATCCACACTCAAATGAATACAGTCAGAAATTGAAACACCACCATTTAGAAAACCATTACTGGCACACTAAATTCATTTTTAAAAGCAGCACTCGGGAGAAGATATTAGCTAAAATCAGGATACCAAACATTTGAGTTAATAATGTGTAATGGTTTCAGCTCTGTCTGAAAGATTCAGGATTTGCTACTCTGCAGGTGTCTATTTATTCAACCAATTGGCACAGGGGACAGTGAAATTAAGTCTTTACACCCACATATCTTTTCCTGCACCAAGAGATAGGTGAAAACAGCCTGATATAACTGATCAGACTCAGCTTGCCATTTTTTCTTATAATTACTTATTTTCCTTAATTGTATACTTAAAGAGATGGTTTAGACACTGAAATATCAGATGGAAATCTAGAAAATCCAGTGAAATTCATTAATAAGAATAACTATCCTACGAAGCATTCCTATTTCAATCATTCATGCTAATAAGTAGGCACACCAGTTAAAAATTTCATTTTTCCTGAAGACTTTAGTATTTAAAGACACTGAAAAGAAATCATCCTCTTGTCTATAAACTACCTACTACAGTAGCATCTGCAATGACCATAATTAAAAAAAAAAAGGTCCTAAACAAATATTTTGGGGGTTTTGTTACAGCCCATTGCATGTTGCCATTTACATGTTCTGCAGCCTTTCTTTCTATTGACATGAAAACCTTTTGTGTAATAACCTCTGTGTGTTGCTGGCCCACTCCCCTAGAGCTTTTAAAAAAAGTAAAATTTAAAAAAAATAACATGGCACCTTGAAAATAAGTCTAATTTTTAACAGAAGTCTTAAAGACAAGCAGTACTCACATCAAATCCTTTAAAGAAAATAATTTAAAGAATAATTTTTAAAATATCTATTATAGATCTATAGGTAATCTGGATCAGTTCCAATTATGTCTACAAGTACCTTTATTAGTTAGGGTTTTAGGCAGTCATTCTGCAGTCAGGAAAGCACTTAAAAAGCAGTTATACAAAAATAACTATGAGATCAGATTGAAGGTAGCAGATGTCTGAAAATGGAAAGCATGGGCTCTGATTCCATCTTTTACACACTCTATGGCACTTACTTGAATTCTGAAAACAATGGAGAGTCTTGCCTTCCTGAAGCCAACATTGTCAGGCAGGCAAATTACTGTAACAGTCACCACTGATTTGGAGTAGATTTGCTAATACTGTTTGACATTAAAAGGACTGCTCATAACATTATGCACTACAACCTCTGAGAGAGACCTTGTGCAAAAATGTCAGAACTGAATTGGAATTTGAATATTTAATGTTTCTCTGTCATAAGACACAGAAATGTAAATGCACTGCAGCAAATGCACTGCTTGGAACAAATTTCTACTACCAGTAGTAAAATTATCATTTTTCTATGCCTATGGGAAAAAACTTGGCTTGGATACAGAAAGGTTCATAATATTTATTTCAGTAATATCTACTGAAATAAATCAAAACTAATGGAGATATACTGGACACACGCTGTCCAGTGGAATAAATCAGGATATAAAAGTCTTTTACAATAATTTTATTTTTGGTATGTTGCTCTTGAATTCAGAATATTCACCAATAATTATATCAAACATTTCTATTTGCTTATAGTAACAAGTCTTGCAATAACTCGAATATGAATAAAAGATACTAGAGCAAAACAACAGAACACCTCAAAATCAGTAACATGGACATGGTAGAAAGGATTTAAGCAATACTAAATTTTGTGGAACCAAATAATATATCCTGCTATGCTGTAAGATGAAAAACAGCACACTACACAGAAAGGAAGCAAACTGTCCAACAAACACCAGGCAGCCTTTTGAGATGCTGACTATCCAAAAGTGAAGGATTTTCAAGGAAATCAAATTCGGCAATGTCTTGAACAGAAATAGATTTCCCTGGAAATGATAGTTACTTTTGAGATCCACAGTCCTGCAGTCTCTGTGCTGTCTGACCTACGTGGCACATGAACATTTTGGAAAAATGCATGATTTTTACCACCATTTCTGATGGAGTCCATTCACAACCAGTGAATTCCTTTAATTAAAGCTGCATAGGATCAACCATTTTGAAGTCCAATTTTATTCTCAAGTTAAGTAACCAAACAGCCCACTGAGAACATCAAATGGCCTAAACATTCAATGAGCCCTCAAAGTGGTAAGAATCATACATCTGTCTATGGTATTCAGTTCAGCCAGGCAAAGGTAAAACAAGCTGCTAAAACTTCAAGGCAAACTGGTGAGCTACAAAGTGCAATTCTATTGGGATTTGTTTCAGTATAACTTCATTCCTACAGACAATTCTATTATGGTAACTAAGTGCTATCTAGGTCTGGAAGACTGCATAATTGCTCATGCATGGAAAAATAAACAAAATTAGTAAAGAAACTACCTGATAAAGTGCTACAGACAGTGAAGAACTACAAACAAGCTTACAACATAGAGCGAACAATGCTTTAAAAAGTCAATGGAAATAAAACGGTTTTTTGTCAATCCATCTACAAGCTATTTGTGATGCAAAGAGTCTTAATTTTAGATTGGCTGCTCCTTTGCTTTTTTCTTAACATATGAATTAATAAGCAGGACCTTCAGAGTTGCACATTTGGCAAGAAGCAGAGCTCTGGATATCCCTGAAAAAATCTATCCTAATTTGTCCAAATTACAAGCCTTTTCAAATTCTCACATACACTTGAATTTTAGCACTTAGACACTCCAACAACCCACCTTCATAGCCTTGATGAAAGACTAAGCAGACTGCACACAAACTGTTCACAGAGTGGCTGAACATGCTTCAGCTTGGAGAACACAGGGGAAAAAAATCAAATTCTTACTGCTCATAACCTCTTCAGCTTCAAATAATACTATAGAGAAGCTGCAAGCTCAACATCTATCCTCACTTTCCCTCTCATCCCCATGATGGCAGCTGGACGTAGCTGTTTCAGGCACAGAAGTAACAAAAGCTGGGTTAAAGGGAGGAATCTAAGGAGGAAAGAAGAAACATGTGAATTATCTAGATAGCATGTATCCAGAAGATGAGAAAAACCTCTGTTGGGGGTTGGATTTGTTTCTTTTGTGTTTGTGGAATTTTTTCCTGGTAGTTCTGCTAGGTAACTAATTGCTGGGTACTTATGGGTACTTGACTGAAACAAAAGGGGGCAGCAGGTTTTTCCTGGGGAACAGCAGTGAACAGGAGAGTTCAGTCTGAGGGCACAGTTCGGAAAGGACATCGGAGCACCAGAGGACCCTGCTGGTTTTCCACTGGATTTCTTCCCAGAGGAAGACTGGACTCATCTCGCCACCATCGGACTTTCCTACAGGACCATCTCCACTTCACAGAACTGCATCTATTACTCCAGGAGGATTTCATCTGGACTGCTTTTAACACCCTGATACCCAGGGTGTCAGGTCACATCCTCAACTCTGTCAGTGTATTTTCTGGGGTTTTGTTGTTTTTGTTTTGTCTCTTAGTGCTATTACATTTGTATTTTTCTTTGTTTTGTCTAATATTCCTAGTAAAGAACTGTTATTCCTATTCCCAAATCTTTGCCTGAGAGCCTCCAATTGCAAAATTATAATAATCTGAGGGAGGGGGTTTACATTCTCTATTCAAAGGGAGATTCCAGCTTTTGCTGTCAGGTACCTGTCATTCAAACAGACAACCTCTGACAATTCAATCTCTGAAACCAAGTCTTAGGAATGATGGTCTTCATCATACATCGAAATCAGTCTTTTCTCCGAACATCATTCCACCCCAAAGCCCTAGGATATTGTTCATAATCAACAATCATGCATGTTCACTTACAAGTTTCAGCCATTCAAATACAGCCATTCAAATACATTGAGCAATACCAGTTTGCTCAATGGAGCTGCAATGATCTGAACAGAACGACTCTGGCAAAAAAAAATACCAGACATTATTCAAACTAAAATGTACACGTATGTCTAGGCATTGATAAGTATTTTTAAAGGTGATTTGACACACAAAACATTTTGCTTTTACTGGGTCCTGCTGAATAAACTTCTGCACTTAGCAACTCCTAGCAAAATTTTTTTCCAGAAGCAATATTTTTGCAAGAAGCCTGAAAATCATATGATGTACTGGGTTCATCAAGTCTACAACTGATCACAGGAAGAATTTATTTATGTTCTCCTGTGGGAACACCATTCTAATTAAACTGACTGGATCTCGATTTTGACAGATATATTCTTCTGTATAAGAAAAAGCAGAAAAAGGTATTTCCTCACAGGAAATTTTACATGTACTGGACATCCAAAATATATTAAACTGGTATGAGAAAGAAGAGATGACAAGCATATTCAGAGCAGGTTGTTCAAGAAACAAAACAGAACCAAAACACCAACAGCCATCAAACACAGTAAGAAACATTTGACAAAATACATAAAGGCAGTGATATCTCAAATTTGCCCAGGAACCAAGCTGTGACTAAACACTGATCGCATTTAATATATTCCTTGTCAAACTCAGCAGTTCTTATTTATATTTTTAATTAAAAAAAATCTTCAAGGCTTCATCACAGCTTTTATATAAGTGGATGACTGCAGACTATCTCCAGGGACATCTGAAACACAGTGAAGGAAATCCCCACTCCAAAGAAAGAAAAGGAAATGATACTGCCAGAACTCACTTGGAGTTTTTATTAAAAATTCCAACACTTTGTCACTAGCACACAGGTAGGTAGCAATGAGCAATGTGAATATTTCACACAGAGGACCTTATGTGAACAGAATCCATGCCATGCATCACTTGCTCTGTAAGGAGAAGCTAAGGTATGGGGCCTGGTTCAGAAATGGCTTCAGGGGGACCTATCTGCAGCCCCCTAGCAGCTATAGGGAGGCCAGTAGGAAGATGGAGCTGGGTTCTTCAGCAGCATGGTTGGAGGATGAGAGATGATGGGCAGAAGCCGAAACAAGAAATGTCTCAGGAATGGGAATGCCTGCTTGCTCACAGGACTCTAGGGCAGTGGATCAGGTCACCTGTAATCTCTGAATATGGAGATAAAATTCTGAAAACATAGTCTCAGCTGGTTCCAGCTGGCCAATCTGGAAGCTGGAAAACAGACCTCTTTCCAACCTGAATTTTCCTATCAGCCTATGAAACACATCCTCCTGACAAAGGGGTAATGAAAATCACATTTTGTAAACAACTCATTAGAATAAAACCCAGAGAAGTTCATTCAGTAGGTCAGATACCTACACAATAGCTGGAAAAACACATAGAAGCATGCTGCCATTCAGGAGACTTACTCATCCCATACTGGCATAAGCAGTTAGGAGATTGTTCACGCGTCCACTCTTCAAAGCAGAGTACTCACACCTGCACACATTTAGAAAGTTTCTGTTGAGAGTGATATTTATTGAATCTCAGAGGTTTGAAATTTCTCAGGTCAATCTAATTTTCTCACAGCATAAAGCTCCAAAATAATCCTAATTAATACTTCCCACTGCCAAGAATTTCAGTGCTTGATCTCCAGCCCCTGAACAGATAACGTGATAGGTACATTCCAGAGTCCACAAAATTTCACTGCTAGTAGTGAAGGAAGTAACAAGAATATTGGTCTCAAACAGCACCTGTAAGATGAACTCATTTTGATTTGCCACGAATTGTTAGGAAAAACCCCTTTGTCTTAATCCAATTCATAATCAATGAGGAAAACACAATATGAATACACTTTCAAATACTAAAAACCTCACTTCCTTCAGCTCATTCACACCTTACACCAGAGAGTGAACTTCAGAATGAAGTGATGCAAGCTGAACATGCATTTTATAAGATTTTGTCTGTATTTATTCCAGTTGCACTGACACAATTCCTCTGCAGAATGCGAAGGCATGGAACATACGGTACTAAATAGAAAGAAACTCTCTAACACAACTTCTAGACTCTAAATTAATGTTATTCTTCTAGAACAGCATGAAAGTAGGTTCCCTTAAACCAACAGTCTAATCCAAAGATGAAGTCAAATCAATGCTGACATAGTTTGTGCTTGTTTGTTTTTTTTAAATATCTTTCTAATATTCATGCTGGGCAAGTATGTGCTGATTGCTATCAATGGCAGTGATGAGGCAGCTTATTACAAGTACAGCAGACATTAGCAATCTATATGGTAACATATTCCAATAGGCACAACATGCTGTTTGCATCCCCAGACACAGAAAGAGTAACCTCATGAACTCAGAAAATACTGTAGGCAGGAAGTCTCCATGTTGGAGGACTTCCATGGTTTCAGGATACCTTCAACTTAGTTACAAATTTTACTGCAGACTCCCAGCTTTCTTCTCTTTACTTCACTCTCAGTAGAAGCAAAAAAAAAAAAAAAAAGCATTTATTATTGTGCAATATCATATTTCACTTAGCATGAAAAATATTATTCTGAATTACAAAAAATTCAATGTTTTTGCGAGAAGCATGAAGCTTCTATGAAATAACCATAAACATTCAATAAAGTAAAAGTGATGATAAATGCATTGAAACTAACTTCAATATTTACTTTATTAAAAAGTTATAATTTACTTTTAAATGAAAGGATTAAATACCAGCCTTCAGTTAGCAGCACAAAATCCCCTCTATTTTATACATATTACAGAAACATAGGATAAAAACAACTACTAAAACTTTTTTAGAGCAATTCTTGAGAAAACATCTTGTTTGTTGTTAGTAGGCTCTTTTTCATTGTATCGAGGGATATGTTTCTTCCTTTTGTTTTGTTTTTAATTACCATAGTATGAAAAATAAAAAAGAAAAAGAAAAGTTGTAAATCTAAGCCATAT
Source organism: Peucedramus taeniatus (assembly GCA_013400575.1). Lineage (NCBI taxonomy): Eukaryota > Metazoa > Chordata > Aves > Passeriformes > Fringillidae > Peucedramus > Peucedramus taeniatus. The sequence goes on along the minus strand of WBNO01005346.1, from coordinate 14,664 downwards.
ATTGTGCTTCTGTGGTACAACTACTGCTTTATTCACTACATTTAGCATGTATATCCTCCTTTTCTGTGTCACTGTTTCATGACATACCTGAGAGTACCTTCTAGAAAGCTTAAAAGCTCATGGCCTGATTGTGATTTCACACTGAGTCATTCCACTGACATCATCAGGGCTGCATAAGAATAAATCAGAGCATGATGAGAACCACAGTGAGATGAGTGTATTGGGGTCCACATTCAGCTGTAAAGTCAGTTTAAATGAAAGGAAAAACAGACCACACAGATTTATATTTTCCCATTCTTAATCAGGCTTTTTCATTTTGATCCTCCCTAGGATGCTTCTACTGTATTCTCCAAATAGCAAAAAAAATTATCATGAGAACCCACACAGTATCTACATTCCAGAGTCATAAATAAAAACCCTGAGGACTCCTAAGAAGAACACTTGTCAGTTTTCTCTAAAGGTAACCAAATACCAAACAGCAGAATGTGAGGACTGTGCTGTAGATCAGATTATGATGATAATGATGATGAACCTAGTGAAATAACTGCAGTTCATCAAAAATCACACACTAAAATATTTCCTTATTATAAGTTTCAAGTTCACTTTTCAAAACACACCCAGATATGGGGTTTTAGGCATAGTATCTTAGCAGTTAAAGTACACTAGAGTAAAGCTGCCTGCCAAACCCGAAGTTCAGACCTTGTATGAAGTCAGAGCAGCAACTGTGGCTTCCAAAGATTCCCATCCCTTCTGCTCCTACAAGCAGTAGCCACTATCCTAACTCCACAGGGGAAGTAGAAGCTCCAGCTTGGGTTTTCAGGGCTCTGGCACAGGCAAAGGCAGCAGCACAGTGGTGACCTTGTTCCTGTACAGCAACGTGCTGCCTTTATTTTATAAATGCCAACTGCACTCCTATTAAATGCACAACACTCTCAAGAGGTGTTAAAAAAGCACTGTTTGTATCTGCTAGTGCAGAAGGATGCAATGAAAACAGAAAGGGCAGTACAAGAGCTGAAATTCGTATCTTGTTAGAAACAGAGCTACATGACCATATGCTGTAACTGAGAAGCAACTGTGGTGTTGGCTCATGAACACAAGTGACCCTAATTACAACACCAATAGGTTTTTCCTACCAGGCTGCAGCAACCGATAAAACTCATTCTAAACTGAATCTTGCAAGACAGGAACAACATTTGCCTCTTACTCTCCTTGTGAAAAAAAGGGAGAAATAGCTGGCACTTCTCTGTTAAGTAATTTTTGCAGCTCCTCTGTTGGTTTGGGTAAGAATGTGTACCCGCCCTATCAATCAACTCCAGTGAAGATCACAAAATGGTTTCTTTCAGGTAAAAAAGCAAAGTCAGTATCCTAAGAGGTCAGATGCCCATTCTTCTTTGTGTATGTTTAGCAAAGAAGAGCCCTCAGGCCACTCAGAATTAAAAAAGAAGTATCTAAATACCTACATAAGGAAAAAAAAAAAGGCAAAAAAAAAAAAGCTTTTGCTAATTCATACAATGTAGCATTATCAGTAGTTCTGGGATTAAGTTTTGCTAATTTCCATTTAACTATTGTTTTTGCCAGAAAAACAAGATAAACTATTACTATAGCACTGAATTATTACTGATCAGCATGAAACCATGTCCCAGGAAAAAATCCCATTAACAAAGAAATGTATTACTGAGTGAATTTCTACCACCTCTAAACTTTGCTACTTGTTGTTTTGTTTTTTTTTTTATAATCACTGTTGTTTCTAGCTGGTGAAAAAGATCCTTCACTCCTGAAGGGAAACCATACTCCAGACAAAGCACACATGTGAAGACATTATTTTGGGTGACCTCTAGTAAATTCTCCTAGAAGCAACAAATTTGCAGCACAGGGGCTGAGCATGGGGTTGGGGTCCAGGCATAACATTACAGAGAGTGCAACAAGGAACCTAGTGGTGAGAGAGGCTGGATTTGCCAGCAGAGCTGGAAAAAGGAGCGGGCATTAAGGGAAGGTGGGAGCTGGCTCCAAGAGGGATTAAACACAGCCTCTTCCAGGGACGTCTGAATAGCAACACCTGGATTCCTTCCCACCAGTTCAATGCTGGGTTTCACACCATGCTTATACAAACTCTTCCTGTATCCATTTGGGTGCAATTTTCTCATGATGACAAGGTCTGCATTTAAAGACAGCAACTCTTAATTTTGAATTATTTTCTAGTCTGGGAAAGCAACACTGTATCTGTGACAGAGTAGAAAAATTAAATGCAGCCTGGTAAACAAACAAGCCCAAACAAGTCTGCCACAACATACAGAGTTGAAATACCTCACTCAGCTGCTTAAGGGGACATAATGTTCACTGCATTACAACAAACTGTTTAATGTTTTTCAGCTCACTTTCTTTTATATCCTTGGCAATGAAGTTTGACTATGATATTCTTTCATACCAGGAAACTAGAAAAACTGTAACGGAATGATAACGTGCTACAACCTAGTATCTTAAACTAAGCCTCAAGAACTGATAGCTGCATACCACATTATTTTCTAATTGTTTTGACAAAGGAGTTATACTTCCTGAAAGACACTGAAGGTTTGAAGTCCTTGATCAAAGTCCAAGAAGCCTTTATAAACTTCAGTGGATAGAGCTTGTGTCCTGTCTGGACAGAATAACAGTGCAATGCAGTGAAAAACTCACTTTCCCATTGCTATTCTAGAGTAGTCCAAACTTGCTGGTCAACTTTTCATACTAAGGAGAGTGATTCTGAAAGCAAGTATCTGCAGTTACCCTGAAGACCACTTGCCATGAGGTTTAATAAAATAAGTAGTCCCTTTAGGCTCCCAGCAGATGGAGGACAACTCTTGTCACCTTCACAGTGTAAAATAAAATTACTATACCAGTTCTTCTGTAGGTAACTGCTATTGAAGTATTAACACAATTAGTACAAAAATAATCAATGTGATTATTCAAGAAGTCTGACTAAAAGCATCACCTGAGTGACCCATTTCAGAGAACATATAACCAAAACCCATAGTTTTCAGATCAGCTCCATTTACTCATTGTGAGGCCAGATGAGTTCAACCGCAAGTAGTCCCAAGCCAAAAGTGTGATGGAACTTCTCTGTCTGACAATCAGCTCAAATGATAGCTTCTGCAGAAAAGTTCACATTTGAGGCAAAGTGAATGGGAGAAGTTTCTTAAATCCTCCCCTGCATGGTCCACACCAGAGCCTGTTACATTCTCATGACAAACTGAGTTATCAGGATATTATATAAGCAACAACTCCCCTCAATGGTGATTTTTAATTTTTTTTTACATTATATTAGCACGTAATTTTTAAATCCCCCTCTTCAACCATGAAAGCCAGAATATGATTTAGTATTTTATTTCAATATCTTGCTAATAACTGAATCCCAGAAGCATCAAATATTATGAGCTGGCCATTCTGTAATCAAAGGCTGACAGTGGCCTTTTAAGTACATGATGATGGTAGACATTCTAAACATTCTAGAGCTAAAAAAATATGACATAAATATGGAGACCCTTAGCTGAACACCTTCCAAGCTGCCCTAGCTCTTGCCTCAATGGTAATTGCACTTTTCATTATAACTTGTCTTTCAGTGCTTTGAAGCATCTCAGCCCAGTTCTCTTCAATATCTTCATGAGAGACTTGGATGCAGGACTCAAAGATACACTAAGTAAGTTTGCCACTGCTACTAAACCGGGAGGAGCTGCTGACTGCCTTGAAGGCAGAGAGGCCCTTTGGAGAGAACTCAATAAATTAAAGGGCTGGGCAATCACCAACTGTATGGAATTTAACAAGGGAAACTGACAGATTCTGTATCTGCGATAGGGCAATTCTGAATGTAGGTACAGACTGGGGAATGAGAGGCTGGAGAGCAGCACCATGGAAAGGGACCTGGGTGTCCCAGTCAGTGGCAAGTTGAACATGAGTCAGCAGTGCCCTGGCAGCCAGGAGGGCCAAACCTGTCCTGGGGGCATCAAGCACAGCATGACCAGCTGGGCAAGGGAGGGGACTGTCCTGCTCTGCACCTCACCTGCCTCTGCTGGGGGCAATTTTGGGTGCCACAGTGTAAGAAAGACATTAAGCAATTAGAGAGCATCCAAAGGAGGGAAATAAAGATGGTGAAGGGTCTTGAGGGGAAGCTGAATGAGGAGCAGCTGAGGTTGCTTGCGTTCTTCAGCCTGGAGAAGAGGAAACTGAGGGGATACTTCACTGCAGTTACAACTTCCTCAAGGGGGAAGAGAAGGGGCAGACACTGATCTCTCCTCTGTGGTGAACAGTGACAGGACCCAAGGGAATGGCCTGAAGTTATGTCAGCAGAGGTTTAGTTTAGATTTTAGGAAAAGACTCTCAACCCAGAGGATGACTGAGCACTGGAACAGGCTCCCCAGGGAAGTGACAAGCACCAAGCCTGTCTGAGTTCAAGAAGTGTTTGAACAATGCTTTCAGGCACATGGTATGACTCTTGGGGCTGTCCTGTGCCAGAACAGAAGCTGGACTTCAGAGATCCTTGTGGGTCCCTTCTAACTCAGGATACTCTATGATTCTATCAGTGAAATTAGTAAAAAAAAAAAAATGTGATATTGGACTCCTATCCTCAAGCTATTTTGATAAAACTGAACTACGTGGTAGGTTCTAAAGGCATAAAGTGAATTATTAATAAAAAATCTTCTTCATGCAACTGATCTCAAGAATTTTTTCATTATCACTCATATATATCCCAGATAATGAACACCAGAGAGTAAGAATAAGCATTCTGCAGAGTACAACGTTCTTCAAAATCTGACTCCTCTTAAGCTGTATCATGTGTTGTTGTATTCCTACTGTATCCGTACATTCCATTGTACACATAATTGGAAATGTTTGAGGTACATTATCTAGTTTCATGTCAATCTATTTCTGGATTTTAGACAACTGATTTCCCTTTGGTTTAAGAAATGTAAGCAAAGCCTCAGAGAAATAACCAAATGTGGGACTTAGGACAATATCTACATCTCAGAAAAAAGTGACACCTACCAAAAACACATACCATAGATTTAGGTTTTCTACGCCTAGAGAACTAGGAGTAAATTAAGTGTGTTCTGAATCTCTCATATATTAAAAAAAATAAATCCATAGACTTATGTCTATGGATTTACATGTTTGTATGAAGTGTGCATGCCAATTTTTACTTGAACATGTACAACAAAGATCATGATAAGGCCATGAGATTTATGCTTCAGGGAATAAAAACTTTTCAGAACCATTAAGTTAAGTTTCTATCCCAGAAAGCAGATCTGCAAAGAAGTGCTCTGCATGAAATGCAAAATCAGAAGTTAATCAGGTAACATCACTTTAGTCTTTCCTCTCCTCAGATGCAGCACCATAAAGTAAGGGATATGAAAGGGGTAGGGAAAGGGAGAGCAGTGTGGACAAGGAGTTTAGGGAGGAAGTGTTTAATTCTGTAACTTCCCCTGAATGCTTTGCTGAGACTTTCCAGAGTGCAGGCACAGCCAGGCATCATTACTGCCTGATTCAAGCTGCAAGATAATCCTGTGTGCAAAAGCGCCAGTCATTTCTAGGACACCAACCTACTGTAATATGCTCTTTAGTGGCCTTAATACAGTGTTTAGCTTAGTGGAGTGCCTAGAGAAAACCCCCATTTCCAATTCATATTTATCATTTTAGGATGGTTGTTAGCACTACGGTCTAGCAACACAGAAATTTGGTTGGTGCCAGATGGACAGGGACAAAACCTAGAGTGCCTGTTCAGAGGGTTTGCCTCCATCTTTGACACGGGAGTTGAAATCATTTACTGCATGTGCAGAATGATACAGGGCAGCTCCTCAGTGCTCTACTCAAGTGAAGTGGAGCAATGCTGACTTACCCTGACTGAGGTTATTTCCATCCTTATGTAAGTCCTTGCATTAGGTAAAGCATAATGCAATCAAACGTTGGAAAAACAGACAGAAAATGAGGAGGGTAGAGAACAAACACAGAAATGGATTAACACTTGTTTACCAGGAGTTGCACAAATTACAGCTTTTTAAAAATTACACTAAAGCCCAAGCCATAAATACATAACATAGCATTTTAAATAACCCACAATGTCTACATCATTATAAATACAGCCTTCAAAGTGAATTTTAACAAGAGGTTTTGCTAATGTTTGAAAACACATTAAATTCTTCCTAGATGAAACAGACTTGGGTAAGGGAAAAAATACTATGTTTGCCTTTATGTATTTTTTTAAATCTAATTCAGACTTTCTGGATATCTCTTATCCCCCAGGCCAGAAAATAGCAGAGCTTCAAAACATAAAAATGTGTTAAAAAATAATTCTGAACAGATTAACTGAGTAACATTTACTGAATATGAAAAATTGTCTATCTGGTGCTAAGTCTCAGCCAAGTTGGATGATATCCACAGGTTTTGGGTGTGCGCTCTTACAAAAACCAGCAAAAGAATAAACAAACAGACAATTCCTGTGGCAATTAAAAGTACTTAAACTTTCACAAAGAAACAGGGAATGGAAAATGATGGGTTTTAGTACAGTTTTGGAAGTAAAAGCAAGCAGAATCTGAATGTGCTGTCACATCCAATCAAGGTCAAAACCAGACTGCCTTCTTGATGAATCAATATAAGACTGCATGAAGACAATGAGAAGCAGAGGATACAAAAAACTTCAGTATTTTATGCTAGTATGGAGTGTATGATGGGATGTGGTGTGTTCCTTCATTTTCTACTATGAAAGAAGCAAAAGAATCTCAGTTATGTCAAATGGGGCTGAAGTTACTCCTAATTTATGAAAATGAGGCCACTTTTATTTAGGTACAAAAATATGGGTATCTCTCTAGGGATCCAAGTTAAAAATGTAACTTTTAAAAAATAAATATTGAGGCATATACAAGTCAAAAGTGTTGCATCTGGGCTAAGTAACTTTGAAACTACCCCCCATAGAAATACATGATTACCAGATTGGCATGTGTGACTACAAAATGAACTGTTTGATTACAGTTCCTCTCCATCCCCAACAGCAAACAGCATTTTAGAGAAGAATAATAAAATATGGTAGTGTCTCTGCCAGTGCTCCCAGATAATACCCTTCAGCTCACACCCACATGTTCATGCATGTATAGATGAATGCACAATCAATGTAAGTGTGCACATCACACGCCCACATTAATTTATGGAACATATAACTATTTTAGTGACCACTTCAGTGCTTCCAATACTTAATAATCAACATTTCTCTACTGGGAAAACATACATATATTTTAAAAAATGACCACCCTAAATCTCCATTTGAAAATATTGTTTCCTGCACAAAGAATAAAACCAGAACAGATAAATATGTGTCAGCTTTTGTCAGACTCTACCTCAGCAGTCAGATTCTACCACCAAATGAGAACTGAGAGCCAGGATAAGCCTTGTAAGTCAATGCCTGGCTGTGAACCTGAATAGAGGGTTTCCCCAAACACCATCTGAGTCATCCCACCAGCTGTTCCTAGATGTTCAATTTGCTACTTGGCTGAAATGATCCTTTTTCCTCACTGATTGCTCTTACCAACTGAGATTTGGTCCCTGCACCAGCTTACTCTGCCTGAGGTTGCTCCAGCTTGACCTAAATTTTCTCCAGGGCCCTGTCCTGTTGTGCGTATTTCTTTTCTGATTCCCTGCATGGCTCAGAAATTCACAATCATCTTCTCAGCGACAGGGTATCTCCACATGTCCTTAATTCCTTACCCCAAATCTGGGGTCACGCTTTTGAATCCTTCTCACTGGAACCAAGTGCATACCCCTTAACTGTATTTCTCAGCTACCTGCTCTGTCACTGCTTTTTCATACAGTAGGAATTTCTCCACCAATCTTACCACAGGGCTTCCCTAAGACAGAGTTTCAATTACCATTATTTTAATAAAGTTATGTTTGTATATGATTTGCCTGCTGGAGCTTGTGTCACTGAATCTACAAGTTATAACCACCTTGCATCTAAAATTTAATGTAGACATAATAAAATAAGATTTTCAATTGAAACAGCCTTTTTTGTTCTGATACAAAACATATTTTGAATTCACTTCTTGATTAATACCAATTCTTCCTTGCATTGGTTTCTAGATGTTGATGTGGAAGGATGTGCTCTCAACAGTGCTGAAGAAACATGGAGAAATTACAAACTTAAATATTGCTTTATATGAAAGAATCTTTCTCTTCAAAATCTACTGACAAGAATTTAAAAAAAATAAATTATAATTTACAAATGAAAAATTATTTGATAATTTTAAAGATTTATTTTAATTAATAACAGTTTGCTTCCTAGAGGAAATAACCCAGTTTTCAAATTCCCCTGAATAAACCACACAGTGTGTTGGCAGTATTATAAAGAAAATCTGGAGAAACACATATGATGTGGTAATGAGTCCATAAAAACAGAGTATTAGAAAAGTTTTACCAAAGAACAGCAAAAGTAGCAATCTANACAGCAAAAGTAGCAATCTACAGACTTGGAAACATAAATTATTGACATTACCTTTTCTTGATGTTTTGTATGAAACAGGTTTTGATAGACAGAATTTTTTTAAATGCAATCATGCAAAAACACTACCATTCACATATTCACTGTAAAGAGTGCTGCTTTACAGAGTAAGAGTCCCACCTCCTAATATTGTGTTACCACTTAAAATGAACCTCCTTTGGATATCATCTAGGTTCAGACTTTATAACTTCTGAGATTAAATGACTGTTAAATAATCATCTGTGGCTTGATCTGGGTGGTAGGACCCTTGTGTAGGAGTTGTCAAACCACTACTCCAGAAAAATTTTTGAGACATCAGAATTGCTGTCCAAGAGCATCTCCTAAATTCTCATCTGGGCCAGGATTTCAAAGATTTTTAGAACAGCCTCAACAGTTTTTTTCTATGAGTTTTCCCTGTGTCTACCAGGGGATCCATACACACAGACATGTGGCCAAGAGTGTGTAAGTGAAAGTGCTAACAGATCACAGGCATTATTTTTTACTAATGTATACTGTATTAAAAAAAATAAAATAAAAAAAAGCAAACACAAACAACAAACAAACAAAACGAAACAGTGATATTTATATTCCCACTTTTCTAGGTAAACAGTGGGCTGGATTTTTCCAGATGAACAATGTGCATTGTTCTTCTTCCCAGCTGGATGACAGACACATGCACTCTGCAGGTAAAGGGAGCATCCTGAACACTAAGCCAATCTTTCTATTTCAGGGCAGATCAGAACCATGGTAGGCTGATTTGCCAGGGTCATGCAGGTCAAGCAGGCACTCTTATAAATAACTGCTGATTAAGCAGAGACTGCTAAAAGCAGTCTGGTGAACTACAGCAAGGAAACTGCTGCACTAAAATAAGCTAAACTGAAGCACAAATGAGGTCAGAGGTGGAAAAAGTGACCATCATTCAAAATTGTGAAAGAAGTGTACATTCTACACTTTCAGTATTTCCAAAGCTTTCAAGGTGGAAGAAGCAAAGTTCTTTGAAGGAAGTTCTCCAATGTTCTAGGTGCACTAAAATGAAGAGAGTGTATTAGGTTCCTCCTAGCTACAACTAAGCTGCTCAGAAGAGACATTCAACTGAAGTAATTTGGCTGTAGTAAGGAATTATTTCTTTATAATTTGTTCTGCACTATCATTCTTATCTTCACATCATCCTAAAATACCAAAGATATTCCTTCTTCCGCTACAGACAATCCATGCTTGGTCTATCTATTCACCTATACAAACCCACCTTCCCTTTTGCATTTTCTTCCTGCAGTTCAATGTGTTCTCTAATGGATGTAGAATGCAGCTAATAAAGCCAATTTTCTTCAGCAATCTCCTCAACAACATAATTTCCTTAACTGATACCTTTTTGGTATTTTGCCACTTATGAATAAAAATATTTTAAAAACTCAAGCAAAAAAGGCTTGAGTTTTTATTTTCATTGTCAATGGATTCTGCCTTTTATGACAATCTCTTCTTTCATATAGTTTATTTCACTTGCTTTGCTTTGAGACTAGTCTCCCTATCTTACATGGCTGACTCATCACACAGTATCAAGCAGCTGAGACTCTCAGCTTCAAAAACCCTTTTGAAATTACCTTTCCCTAGAGCTCACAAATATGGGGGAATCTACGCCATTTATTGGTTCAATAAAATTCTTGAAAGACAGTGTCTTCTATATCTTCAAAGTCATCTGATGACTTTACATAGAGTTTGCAAATTCAGATTAGATTTTTACAGTGAAAACTTACATCTACAGCTTCAAAATACCCAGCTGATAGCACAAATAATTTGATGGAGATGTCTGCAGATCAGCTTTGTTAAAGGTCACAAAAAGACAAGCCTATATATGCAGACTTTGAAATTTACTTAGAACTCCAACTATCCTTTGAAGGTAAATATTGTCCACAGAAATTTTACCAGTCACTGAACCCAGTAGGAAACTGATGTTAGAGCAGTTGCCACTACACACTTAATTCCACTGTGTTGGAATTTGTCCTTTTTTTCTTTTTTTTGCCAGTTGCCCCTCATCTGAAGAACCTAACATGACCATTAGAGGTGGCAGAATTTTTGTAATGCCCTAATAGTATTTTCTGCATTCTTCAGGTTTCAGAGAAAAATTTAATAGTGAGAACTTTACAGCAGCTATGAAGCCTAAATTATATCAGGCTAGTATAAAAAAAACATAAATAAAAAATGTATAGCATGCCATAAAAGATTTCAGAAGTACTATAAGAACTCAGTATTAATTTACCTATTAAATTATCTTGAGGTTTAATTTTTTCAATACATATAGAAAATAGGGTTCTCTAACAGGACAGAATTTGATATTTTTAAATAGAGGGAAAGGAGCACAGTTACACTTGCCTTAGGTCACAGAAAACAGTAATTTATGATCTGCTATAGAAAGACCACACACCCACACCACAATATCCCAACAATAGGGCACTTTTATTTTAAAGAGGCCAATATCCAGCATGGGTGGTGCTTAGGACAAAGGCAACTAAGTTATTCCTGTCTGCAAGTTTCCACCAATACTCGCTCACAGCTTTCCTGGCTCCATCCAGCATTCACTGTCTTTCGGTTTCACAGGCACTAAAAATAACTATAATCTGAAGAACAACCTCCTTTCAAGAAAACAAACAACAATCCAAACATAATTCAACACAAACATTATTTCCTTCTGATGTTTTCTGACGTGATTTCAAGTTCTTCATGAAAACAACGTATGGGTGGAGTACCACGGGGGCTGGAAAGGCCAGCTATGACCTCAGCTCCTACAACTCCGGTTAAAGCAGAAGGGTCAGTGCCTTTTCCACAGTTAAGTGTTTACGATCTGTGAGGCTCTTAGGCTCTTTATGGTGTGGTACTTCCCAGTATTGTTGTTTGGTTGGGTTTTTTAATGATGCGCACATTACTATATGAGAGACACGGGGTGAATACAGAAATGTGTTCATCCTGTTTATCATAGTTATTAATTATTAATAATCATAGTAATTACAGAAAACCATGGAAATCTGCAGTTACAGGTACTTAGCTTCTGCCTGCATCTCTTGTATTTGATATGCTTATAAGCAGGTCTAAAGCATCTTTACCCCACAAGTATAAGAAAAGGTGGCTTGCCTTCCAAGCACGGATGTTGTAAAGATAAATATCTTAAAATTTTGGAGAAATTTATATAATATGGTAATGGGGATCATACAATTGCAATAAACTGCTGTGAATCTGGTATGAATATGTTTCGGTTTCTTGTCAGCAGAGCTCTACTTCCTAAAAAGGAATAAAAGGATATTAAATTGGTTTTAATACTTAATCATATCACAGCACTTCTACATTTGCTGTGTTCAAGGTTTGCCAATTAGACGACAATGACCTATGCACTCCATTAAGGACTATTTTTTTATGTTTGGGATGTAGTAAGCATTTTTGGTTTAGATAGTAAGTAATTTGATCAACTGGGCCTGAAATAACTGTCTATTGCTTTACTATGTTTGTATTTGTGTTTATACACATAGATTTACACAGTATCTCCAACTTTGCCCTTCTAAAGAAATTAAATCTAGACTGAAGAAATTAAATCTACACTGAAGATCTGAAAATGGCCACCAGGAGTCCAAGACTTGTTGAAGTAAGTGTCCAAGGGCATGGTGCTCATATTGACAAAATTCATATCATATGCAAATTTAAATATTCAAGATGCTCTGAACCCGCATTAACAGAGGGTAAACAAGAAAAGACATCTTTTTCTGATTCCCATCCATACAAACTCCTTCCAAAAAGAAGGAATGCATGCAACTCCTAAAGCACTGAGCTCCAAAACACAGTCATACTTTCCCCTCCAGTATGGCTTCATTATATGTGGAGTCTAGTAAGTTTCATGTTTAGAGGTGCTGCCTTTGAACAGAGCAGCTAGAGTTAGTTCTGTAAGTTTACTTTACTGGTTAGGCAGTCTTGACTNCAAACTGCTTATCTGAGGAGCTAAGAGGAACTTACTCATTTGGACAACTTCCTTTTTTATGTCCTTATGTGTTCCCTTTTCCACATACACATGCACACACAGGTCAATGTAAAATTAATCAATGTGGTAATATTTGTAACTGGAGAAGATTCCCTGTGCCCATTTTTACTCCACATCTCACTATAATGAGGTCACCTGAGACACAGCATCACTCAGGACTGGATTCTGAAATTGTGTAGGTGATCAGAACAGAATCTCCTGGCTTCACAATCATGATTTCTTTCGGTTTAGGTCAGAGTCTTATCTGGTGCATCTTGTGCTAGGTTCTCCAAAAGCATCTGTCTCAGTCTGCCTAGTTCTTCCTCAAGGGCAACACAGTGGCTTCAAGGTCTGAGTGTTTTCTTTAGAGAAAGAAAGAGGCTTATGCTAAAGTCTATATCTTCAATCTGTATTTGAGTCTCAGCTACAGAAAGGAGTTCAGATGTATTCATTCTCCTAATTTGGATGGTAAAATGGGTGAAGAAAAGGAAAACTAGGAAAATTAGATTATTAGATTATACATTATATTAGTACCCGACAACTTAATCTGATTTTGCCTTTACTGGTTACAGTCAGCCCTCATTGTGACAGAAACCTAGTGAACTTAAAAATATTAAGCTTAGGATGTCTTTGCCATAGTTACGTTTTAGCACTAGATTTAGCTCAGTCTTATTTTGAAGTTCTTGGGTTTTTTTCATTTGGTTTTGCTTTCTCCTGTATGTGGGAAAGGAGACAATTTTCCCTGCAAATAAAGCACAGTTTTAAAAGGGTAAATCTGCCAAAGCAGCTTATGTCCAGCATTGCTGGCAATCAGCCACCAATTCTGTCCAGTCACAGGCCAAGAAAAAAAAAAAAAAGATTTCTGGAGAACAGATGATCAGCATCCTGTAGCACTGATTTGAGACAGAGTGAGAGGTCATATAAATGCAGCATATGGTTTCAGAGACAAGCTATTGAGTTGTATCTTTATTTCTCAGCATCTCAAGTTGAATATTTCTATGCCAGAATATAAATCTAGATGAAAGTGCATATAAATCTAGAGGATAATGTCTATCAATAAATCTGAACCAACAGCCACTGCACATGCTTAACTATATGCAAATCAGCTACTAACAAGCTTTTAATTCTTTCTGGTTCTGCAGCAAAAACAAGAAAAATGTTGAAATACAGATAGCAAATAAATTGCTCTCATCTAAGACAGTTATTAGAAAAAGATGTAATTCAATTGGAAGTTTTTAGAGTGTAAAGGAATTCAAGCAACAGATTTTAGTAAAAGAGGCCAGAGAAAACCAGAAGGTAACAACTGACTAGTAAGAAACTACTCTAATTACAAGCGCTCAGGGCTTTAAATTATTTGGAAACTGAAGTAATCACCTACAAAACGAGATCCATTTATCAGGAAGAGGGAAGAAACCGAGGTAGTTCTTTATAACAGACTAAGGACAGCTCTTGCTGTTGCCAGGGCCAGTGCAAGAGAATGCTGCAGGATCAGGGAAGCACAGCTGAACATCCACCTGTCATCTAGTAATTAGCAAACAGCCAAATCCTGATAGGAAGCAAGCAAGCAATGGTGGTATAGACACCAGGGTTCAGATTGTACCCTCAACTAGAATTACTTATTCAGATGAAAGACATCTCATTTTTTTTGCATGTAAGGATTTTGAAACATGCCTTTTGATGTTACTTCAGACTGAGAGAGTCCACAAACAATAACACAGTTGAAACTCTTGCCATGGTAATTTTTATGCTCAGAGATGTAAAGCAGCTTCTCTCTTTTTGGTTTCTCAAGGCAATGTTCTTGCTCTTCTCAACATACAATCTTCTTTCCTCAGTAATTTTCTTTTTACATTTCTACCTATCAGAAGCCTGTATGTATTCCTTTACTTTCATTTCCCTTTTTTTCACTACTGTGTGAATTCCGATGTGTTAGCTTGTTCTGTTTCCTTGAAAGTACAT
>WBNO01005337.1:0-21892 GCA_013400575.1 Peucedramus taeniatus | reverse complement strand
TCTCTATTTCTGTGTCAATTTTTTAGGATACAATAGCAATAAAGAACAATTAGGTTTCTAAAAATGCCCACATTTTCCATTGGATTGTAAATACCAATTATCCTTAGGACCAAATTTTACTGCAGCATTCCTGTAGCATTTGGGTGAGAATCTGGATTTCCAAACCTATTCATCTGAAACTGTCATAGTCACTGCTCACATATGAACTGTAAAGGAGAAGTACGAGTTTTATATTTCTCATCTTTCCTGTTTTCTGTACAGGACTTAAATAATTTTTTTTTTTCTACACAGCAACCCCTGAATGACAAGCTACAATAACCTCTGTAGAATTACAAGATATAGATTTAAAAAGATATTATGAAAATTTTTCTTGTAGCATGTTTATCCAGTTCTGGAATAAATGACAGTTAAGAGAGTGCACAGCAAATACTTTCCCAGTTTTAACTTCTGTTCTTCAGAATGTAATGGATTTATCCATCCTTTAGATTAGTTTTCTTCTTATAAATAGCTTATGTTTAGGGAGTTTCTCCCTCTCCCCCAGGTTGCATATTGGTATTCATTCGAATTTCATAAAGAGCGATTTTCCCCCATAAACCTCTACTAAATGACTTATGCAGAAATCAGCATGTATTTCTTATCCTGTAGACCTTAACTAGAGAAGGAATCACTGAACATCATTACCACATCATGGAGAGTTCCAAATTTGCCTACAGCTTTTCCCAGTAGGAGAAAACAGTACTAAGATCAACTTGACTAAATAGTAACAAGAAAAAAGGACATAAACACAAAACTGAAACAAAGCATAAACTGAAACAAAATAGAAAATAAAACCCCTAAAATATTTTATAATTTTACATTATGTTCTATTTTATTAGATGAAATTTTCAATACAGTATAAAAATGAAAGCTTGCATATATATTTTCTCAAGATTTTAAAAGGACTCAAAGTAGAAACAGCATTTTTATGACTGCAAGTTTACATTGAGTGTTGGACCAGTCAGTTAAAGACTTAAAACTAGACTTACCAAAATGGTGTAAATTCTTACTTACATAAGAGAACACATAAGGAATCTAGCTTCCTTATGGTGAACTATAAAATACATTTTTTGCCTGGATTCAGATGCTTTTATGCTGTCAGTATGATTTGAATGACAGTAAGTGCAACAACTGAGGCTTCTATTATGCAGCATCACTTTAGAACAGAAAGAAAATAAATCTGGGTTTGAAGAAATGACAACCCTTCTTAATGTAACATGATACATCAAAACTAAGCAAGGAATGGTGGAGGAGCTGAAGATGATGATAAATGCTTGAAATCTGTGCTGCTTCATTGATCAAGTAGTTTGTCCATGTCTTTGAACACACTAGACAGAAGTTTCGGTTTTCATAACTGTAGATACACAGTGTCTGCTGTGTGATGGTGCTCTGTATCACTACAGAATTGCTCTAGTAAGACTACAAGTCTTTGAAATAGAGAGAAAAAAAATGAGAAATGCTGTCTTAATGTTCCTTGAATATCATCATTCGACTATAAATAGTAATTTAGACCAGTACAACTTAGTGATAAATGTGAAAAGGAAAACATAAGCACCAGGTGACATAGGGCTCAAGAAATCCCAGAGGTAAAGATGTGAAAGAACAGACTTGACTGGAGAGCATTTTGGTGCAGTGGAAGGAACAAAGAGAAAAAAGTGGGAAAAATGCCATGGGCAGGCCTGAAGCACAGTTTTGCATGAATTGCATCTGAAAAGCATTTTTTTGAGACTTTTAAAGTTTGAAGTCCAAGGTTTCATATTTTATAATAATGTCTGTGTAGGCCATTTCATTCTGTTTTAAACATGCTTGAGGTAAGAGATTGGGCTAGTGCAAGATAAAATGTGCCCCTTAGGACCTGGGGAGAAAAGGTCAGAACCTAGGAAAGTAAAAGTCAGCCAGGAGATCATTGTAGCCTCAACGTGTTGATCTCCACCTCATCACTCCACCAGAACATCAGCATAGTTTTCTCTCAGCAGCTCAGTGTAGAGTTTGGACCAGTCTTCAGTGAACTAAGTCAACTCTTCTTCAAAGCTGTCCTTGAGAAAGTTAGTTTATGAGGAGTAAAAAGAAGGCAAAAAAAGTTTCAGGAACTCTATGCCATATGAACCTTCTTTAAAATGGCAGGAAGTTCAATTTGGAAATTTTCCTGGAGATAGCATAGGAAAGTTCATATAATCATATGAACTTGATGGTTTGATTTGGAAGGGACCATAAACATAGAATTATAGAATAACAGAAAATTAAGGATTGGAAGGGATCTTATTGATCATCTGACTCCAACCTTCCTGCCAAGGGCAGAGACACCTTCTACTACATCAAGTTCCTCAGAGTTCCATCCAACCTGGCCTTGAACACCTCCAGGGATAGGAGCATCCACAAGTTCTCTTGGCACTCTGTGCCAGGGCCTCACCACCCTCACAGTAAAGAAATTCTTCCTAATATCTAATGTAAACCTACTCTCAGTTTGAAGTCATTCTTGCTTGTCCAGTCACTACCTGCCCTTTTAAAAAATTTCTCTCCATCTTTCTTGTAGACTCGCTTCAAGTACTGGAAGGCTTCAAACAGATCACCCTCAAATCTTCTTTTTAATGCTTCCTAAACATGAGTGGATCCACCCAGCAGCTAGACTTATTATGTTTATTATGTTTACCCTTTAGCTACTCCTTGATCTCAGTCTAGATAGACTACTCCTAGATCTACTCCTAGATCTCAGTCTAGACTACTTCTAGATCTACTCCTAGATCTACTCCTAGATCTCAGTCAGGCTTGAATGATGGGGCTGAAACTAGTTGAGGCCCAGAAAATCTTCTCTTTCCTCTTGGTCCATATTTTGGGTTACTGGTAGCTGATATGCTCCACTGTAAGTGTGCAAAGAACATTTATCACATAACCGAACAGATATGCCATATTCAAAATGATACATCATTCACAATAAGAGACAGTTGGGTTTGGTTTCTTTTGTCTCCCCAGTAAGAAGCACAGGCAGCAGTTTCACAGTGAAGCCATAGTAACCACAGAGTTTATTTTCTGTTGTTGCTGAATTGCTCGGTTTTAATTAAACCTTTGGGTTTGCTTGCAAAATTAGCCATGTCCTATCTAGTGATTGGGAGTGCATTTTTAAAGTGAATAAGGTGGTATGGATTGCAAAATCTTAGTAGTCTAGAGTGTGATTATAATCTTTTGTGCATCAAGTGCTGCTCTAAAGCTATTCCAGAATGATAACTGCTGATAGCAAGTCAATCAAAGCTCTCTGTTACAAAAAAAATGGAAGTCTCACTCTGTTTCTTGGCAGAAATCTACCTCAGCAGTTGCCCAGCATTAGCAGAGCTTGCTGGCACCTGTGTGGTTCACAGACGTGTGATCAGCCTCTTGTTTCTGCAGACGGAGGAGTCTCTGTGGGTGTTCACAAGCCTTGAAAAGAAGCAGCCTTGCAATAAATGACTGGAGCTCTCCAGGCTGTCATTACTGTGCCCAGCACATTCACAGTCATAAAAACTGAAAATGCAGCAGAGTAAAAGCAGCAGCACAAGTGTACTATTTGCTAAGCTCTGAAAGCGTATTTACGGCTTGGTAGATGAAACAGCAAAAGGAGCTGAGTGTTCATGTGTTTGGGGAAAAGAGCAAGGACGAAATTCTAAGAAAATGAAGTTCTGGGAATGAAAGGGGAGTAATGTCAGTGTACTGAGAGACTGAATAATGGAAATAATGAATTCTTTGATTGTTCAAATATATGAATTGTCAGAAAATATTTCCTGAATTACAAGATTAGACTGCAAAAGCCACCTTTCCTCATGGCACAACACGGATAGGTTGTTGTGCTTTTTCAGGCTGATCTTCCCTAACTCAAAACAAAGTGTAGTAGTCTTGAACATTCAAACTTTTGCATATGCCTCTTAACCAATAGTGCCATAACTGTACTCAGTTACCAAAACAGCTGAGAAAAACCTGCCCTGTGCACAATCGCATGAAAGCTCATTTTGGCGTATCTTTTCAGTTTGTCATTTTTTAGAGTAACTGTAAAACAGATGTCATTTAGCAGTAACTAATTCAAATAGCTGGTAGCTACCAGGAGGAATCAGTCTTTGAATTAGCCACTATAATGGATTCAGCACAAAGAAAGATAAATTGGAATTTTCTTCATCAGCCACCGGCCCAGGTGAGCTTTCAGAAAAAATATTTGTATTGTCATTTTTCTACTTTGGGCTGGGGTACAGTTAATTTCCCCTATAGTTGCTAATATAGAGCAATGTTTGCATTTGTGCTGAGAAAGCTGTTGATAGTATAGAGATGTTAATGTTACTGCTGAGCCTCACATACCCAGTATCAAGGCCTTTGCTGCTTGTTGTGATGACCTGCCAGTGGTTAGGTTGGAGCTGCACCAGGAGCTGGGAGGGGACCAAGCTGGAACTGGCCCAAGGGATATCCCACACTGCTGAGCATCATGCTCAGCACATAAAGTGGGAGGATAAGAAGGAATCCTGGACATTTGGAATGATGCTGTTTGTCTGCCTAAGTCACCATTAGGTGTGATGGAACCCTGCTCTTCTTTGGGATGGTTGAACACCAGACTGCCCATCGGCAGCAGCAAATGAATTCTTTGTTTTACTTTGCTTTTGTGCAAGGTGTTTACCTATTAAACTGTCTCTATCTCAGCCCATGAGATTTTTCACTTTTACTTTTCAAGTCTCCCCCCAGTCCTGCTGGTAGGAGCACGAGCAAGTGGCTGTGTGGTGCTTCGTTGCCAGCTGGGATTAAACCACATTGTAAGTAACAGCAGCTTTGAACTGCTTACCACAGCTCCTCGTGCAACTAAAGCCACACTGGTAAAAAAAAATTTGTTCCAAATAAACCAGAGAATGACATACAATTTCTGTGTAGGTATGCAATTTCAAAAGGGAGAAATTATCAAGATAGTTCTTTGGGGTATTAGAAGCTTGGACACTTGCTTCAGCTGCTCCAACTTGGGGGTCCCCTGACCAGATGCTGGAGTCCAGCCCAGTGCCCCAGGGACATGGGCTGCTACTTTCCTGGCTGTAGGCTCAAATCATAGCAAAGATGCATAGCAAATTGCCAGGCTACTTTACTAGTGAGCACATGTCCCCTGTCTGTGTCTCTATGTATTTTGTCTCCATCTTCCTCCATCTTATTATCCCTTCTTGCATTTAAAAGGGGCTTGTCCAGATAACCTTTAAGGAGCAGAAATTCTCTTCCCAGGTACACCTCCAACTTCCTCCTAAAAGGGGAGAAAGTATTGATGTACTCCATTCCGTTAAGAATTTGTTCCACTATGTAAAAATTAATTTATTTTGCTTTTGTAATTCTTCAAAGTATATCCTTAGCACTAATAATCCCCCTTTTCTCCGTCAGCTCTAGCCTTTACCTATCAAAAAACCCTAAACCCATACAACAGAACTTCTGTTAAGCTAAATAACTATGAAAGGTATCAGTTACTACAGCCTACAATGTAAGTGCAGAATAGACATTAAAAGTCTACCTTTTGTTTGGAGACTGGGGATGATAAGGGGCAGTCTTCCAATACAGTCTTTGCAATTGTATAAATGACTACTTTGGAAGTTGTAAGTGCAGATGGATATTTGGTTTTAACTACTTTTCTTTTTGCTCAAGTAAGCACATGTCTTTTCTTTCTGCTTTTTTCCTTGTTAGCACAAAATATTGTTTTGGCTTTTTAGCATTAGCTAAAGGTATGATTGCAAATAAACTAAAACAAATAAAGAAGAAGGAGGAGCTTTATATCAACGAAGTCTGATGCTTTTTTTTTAGCTGGAGTTGTCATCATGCTGCCACACAAGTATAATTTTCTCCCAGTCCCAGTGATGTAACACCAGGTGGAGAAGTTCTGTCTTCTCCCTTATATTATCCAAAAATGGTGCATCTTCAGAACTATACATAAAAGTTCACACATGGAGTAAAAAAATCTTATAAAGTTGTGAAAATAAGGAAAATAAGGGAAAAATCCCTGCCACACAAAGTAAATATTTTTATTATGGAGCAAGTGATGTATTTTATATGTTTTGCAAGCCTACCCACTGAATCAGGAGAGAAATATTGAAGGAGGTTGCTTATTTCTAGATTAAAGAGATGAGGAGAATAACAAAAACAGTTAACATACTGATGTAGTTTCCATAAACTAACTACTACACCTTCATCTCTCTCCAATTAGCAAATTGAGAATGAAAATACAAGAAGCTGACATCTGCTTTCATATTAAAAAAAAAAACAAAAAAAGACTGTGTTCCAGCTAAAGCAGCATAGAAGCTTATTGACAACTGTAAAGGTCACAATTTTCATGGAATTGGAAGTATAGAATCAGTGTGCTCTGTGATACTTTCTTTAATTCAGAGGTATTTTCTACTACAAAGTGAATACATATATCCAAAAAATCAAATTTTAAAGAGCTTCAGATTCAGGTTAGTAAGTTCTGTATCATGTCTGGCAAAAATAGGTCTTAAATCTTCTTTTCTTTTTAACAAAATACATACATGCAGAAGCACAAAGCTGGCTCAAAAGTCAAAAGCATTTTGGCATAATCCTGTCATAGCATGGTAGCTGCACCTGAAATATTCTAGGCAATAATGAAATAAAATTTGTCAGGGGAGATAAAAACTCAATTTCAATAGCTGAGGAATTAATAAATAAATTAATTAATTAGTAACTTCTAAAAATAGGAACTTTTGAGGAGTAATTGACTGTATAGCTGCACAAATTAGAGAGAACCAGTTCTGCTGGTAGATGAACCTTAACTACAGCAACGCACTTGCATCCCAAAGCATACCCTCTACGGGAACCAGCTGTGATACTTAAAAATTCATATCCTAGCTTATGTCTCACAAACATACCCACGTAGACAAGCCCTGAGGTTACTTTAACAAAGTCAGAGTAAATTCCCTGTTTGGAAAAAGGCCTAAAGCCTACAAATGAAAGACCAGATTTTCAAGCATCCAGCTGCTCCTGTTGTAAAAACAAATTCTGTTTTTTTCCAAATCCAGTCAATGAGAATTTCAAAGACTCACAATAACTTCATGTTCTCTAAGCAGCATCTGGTCTCATCTGATCTACATTAATCTTAACAAATACATTGTTTTCACTTGCCTATGCAGCATGAAGTTGCGACAATTTTTGTAAAATGTCCACTGGCCATGTACGTATGAAAACTGAACAGTAATATTTATATTAAGGAAAAATAACTTTCTTTTTTTAAAATAAAAATGTAGGAAATGCAAATAGTCTTGAACATTAAACAGCAAATACTTCATTTTTAGTGTACTGTGTTTAGCCTAGCAGATTACAACTATGATTGTTATATTTGACATCAAAAGACAACTGTTTAGAGCAGAATGAAATACTGGGAATGAAAACAGAAGATAAGAAAAACATCCTGTGGTGGTTTTTTTTCAAAGTTTGTTCACCTTGTTGCTATCAACAGAACTGCAAAAGAAATTATCAGATGCCTTATACAAAAGTTATTATGACTATTTGTGTTACAATAGTAAATAGAAGTGAAGTGCAAAAAGTTGAATAGAGAAATTTTGGTGGAAAACTTTTATGAAAGTCTCACTAATGAAAGGAGTAAATGCTTAGTTTCCAGGAATAAAGGGCAACCTTACACAGTGAAAAATGGCTCTGATTTTCTCTAGAAAGGAGACTGACAAAGTCAGAGCAGATGTCATCAGCCTTTGCTGTTTGAAACTGTCTAGTAAGTGCCTTATGATAGAAAATGCTTTATTGCTTCCAGTGAGAAATTTTGATGTAACATTTTTGCTTCATGTATCAAGTAGAACATTTGTTCAAGGCGATGTGCATGTGCCTGAAGTCACTAATGTCCTGAGTAGCCACAGTTTTACCCATTCATAAGCACTTCTTCAAGTCAGATCATCTCTGGCCTTTGACTGATAAAATTATTTCTGTCTCCCACATTCTTACTTTAGAGAAGTGAACCCACAGATCTTGCATTGTGCTTTGGAACCATTAATCTTATTTCATAACTTGACTCATGATTCAATCCCATTCTACTTGTTGTTTTTGCTATATGTATGATTGGGCATTAATTACAACAATCTAACATCTCCAGTCTAAAAAAGTCAAATTGCTAGAGAAAGTTAAAGCCCTAATAGTAGGGTTATCAAGCAAATAAAAAGCAAGCACAGCACATAAATTAAAGGAGTTACTTAAATTGTGATCTGTGTGTCTAATTATCCACAGTGAAACTGAAGTGCAGGACAAGAGAATTCATTGCTGTATCAAAGCAAATGCAGTTTCTAGTGCAACACTAATGTCACCCCAAGACACCATTGCTTCTTACCAGCATATTCTGACAGCATTATATACTCATCACTTCATGCTAATGAAACAGTGTTTATAGACAGTGTCCTATGGAAACACTCTTGTTAAGTGCTATGTCTAATAGAAAATTAGGGCTTCACTGAATAAAAGAGAATTTAAAAAGAACAGTTGTTTGTCCTGAAGTATGCACCAGAACAAACTATTCTAACCTAATCTATTTTATTCTAGACTAGAGTAAATGAGAAGCTATCCATATTCTAAACACTATGGAGGTTATAACTTATTTTCCTTTTTTCTCTTCTTTTAGAGGTTTTTCACAGTTTTTTTAAAAGAAATTAAGAAGTCTACACTTTCTGTTAACAATAAACATGTTCTTCAGTACTTTACTTCTGAAATGTAAACTAG
This sequence comes from Peucedramus taeniatus, assembly GCA_013400575.1. Lineage (NCBI taxonomy): Eukaryota > Metazoa > Chordata > Aves > Passeriformes > Fringillidae > Peucedramus > Peucedramus taeniatus. Next base: position 13,150 of record WBNO01005337.1, on the reverse strand, counting down.
TGAGCACTGATGGGATAGTTCCGTAAGAATTTTTTTCTTTCATGATATAAGTCAGAAAAGGAATCCCAGAAGAAAGCATTTCAAAGCATAAATTTCAGACTAGTTCTTCAACTCTTTCTAGTGCTTGTAGCAGGTAAGTAACACTGCAATATATTAAGACTGTTTATATAATTTGAAACAGTAACATATTTTAGATGCTTTTTATCATTTTCTTGTTTTATGACTACAAATTATCACCCTACAGATGAAAAAGAAGAATTTAAACTTTAATCTCAAACCATATAATCCTGTCTTTCTAAATTGCAACACCCTACCCTACACTACTCTTTCCAAAAACGAATTAATTGTGTTGGGAAAACACATTTTTCTCCATAATCACATAAACTGCCACTGCAGAGGGAATCTACTTTTCCCTATTAAAAGCATGATCCTCCTTTATGATATTTAATGCTGCAAAATGACAAGATTGAAAGTGTAATTTAAAAATCATCTAACCTCTTTGCATAAGGCAAACTCAGCAGTATTGATTTGATTCCTGACTGATGTTTGTCCAAGTTACACTTAGAGAAACTCCACATCATCCTCAGACAATGTATTTGAGTGCTTTGTTATTAGCCACTAGCCACTAGCAAAACTGTCCTAAATGCATAATTTAAAGCTGTCTCTTTTTTCTATGGCTGATAGATTTTACTTTGTCCCCCAATGTATAGAAAACAGACCATTTTTTTTCTACTTTTAACGATTTTTCTGTCAGTCATATATCAATGTTTCCACAGTTCTTTAGATGCAAATCAAAATGTTCCAATTCTCCTTCTAGGTCATATTTACTTCTGTGGGTATCCCAGTCTGGTGCTGTCGGGGTGACCGCCTTCCCAAGAGGGCACTCCTCTTAGTCTGAGTGACCAGCTCCCCCAGCCCACCACGGGCCCGGATGGTATAATCTTGCACACAACCAAGCGAAGAAGGAGAGTTCTCAGTCCAAAGGTTCCAACAGAGTTTATTAAGGAAATGGCAGAGAGTCCAGGAAGGCAGGGTCAAGGTGGGGTAAGCAGGAACGAAGCAGAAGTACCTCTGTTGAAGGGTGTAGAACCGAAAAGCAGGGAAGGGAGGGTGCAGAACTCCCGAGGCACTCAGGCACAGACACTGACAGCCAAGCACTACATACCCCGAGCACGGGAGGGGAAAAGGTATATAAAACGGTGAGAGGGGGAGAAGTTGGGGTACAAATTGACCAATGGTGTTGAGGGAAGAGGCAGGAGCTGGGGTGAGGTAATACAACAACTGCACACGGGGAAGGGAGAGGGGAGTGGTCTGAGGCAGAGGCCAATGAACAAACAAGAGATGTAGAACTTGCCAGAACAGGGTGATTGTACAATCTTGGAGTGACAGGACTGTTTTGCATAACAAACGCAGGGGTTTCTGGGAAATTTCCAAGTCCCTCACCCTAACCTACAGGGGAGAATCTTCCCAAGGCATTCCCATTTCTATGCTTATTCTGTGCCGATGTGAAAGTTATGCCTCATGTGTTGTTTGTTATTTTCTATGGAAGCAATACTTAAAATTCAGTGCTTTGTGTCATACAACTGTTCACTAATTCAATTGCATTTAGAGTAAGTATTGGACTCTAAGGAATGAAGACTACAGAAAAGGAAAAATTTAGTGGCAGTCAAAAAAATCTCATTGCTAGTGAGAGCAATTTTATTCGCAAGAATGATATTACACAACAATACTGCACATGAGTTTCATCGAAAAATAGAAAAAAAATTCATATTATTTCAATGCCTCATAGTTTTCTGCCTGCAATTTTGCTTAGAGTATCCACAGCCAGGTGGAAGGAGTGGGAATATGTAGAGGATTCCATTATTACACTTAAAATAACAGTTCCAGTGAAAATACTAAATGTTTCCAATAATCTGGTAACCTTCTCAACATCAAGCAGTAACTAATATGAACATAATTTATTTCATTATCTTTGCCTACAGGAAAACTGTTCATTTTTAATATGTGTATTGCAATCAGGACTATATTATTTTGACATCTAAAATACATTATACTAAAATATTTTTTAAATAATTCAGGCTATGGAATTGGTATTCATTGACATTTTACTTTGTTCTTTAACTGTTTAAAGGAAAGCCAGAAAATGGTAAAATAAAACAAGACAAACAAGATAAAATTAAAATTTCTACTCAATCCCCCAGTATCAGGAAGCTCAACTGAGATTTGAATAATAAAAAAAAGGAATGCAGTGAGAGATCCTGATGTTGTTTTCTTGTCATTAATGGAGAGCTCAAGTGAAATATACTGACTTCGTTAGCTATTAAAAAAACTGGGAGACTTACCCATAGAAATCAAGAATGAAGGCTTAAGGAAATAAAAGTATTTCTTTAAATTCTTTCAGTGTTGCAAGGTTCGTACAGAAGTAATTGGACTGGAAGAGCCTCAGAGCTGGCATTAATAGAGATCGTGCTCAACAGGTTTTTTGGTTTTTTTTACTCCAATCTGAATTGGGAATAAATTATAAAATTATTAATCCTGACAGAAAGTAGCTTCTATATTTACCTATTTATTTGGTATTATTTCTTAGACCGTGAAGAGATTCAAGATCCTCCTTCAGGGATTTCTCTGTATTTCTTTTGTGCTACTTTACTATACAGAGCAACTGATACCAGACTTAAGAATGCTTCAGAAACTCATTTCTGCCCTTCATCTGACAAGAAACATCAATTAATTATTTCTTCACTTGTCTGAATACAAAAACATACACAAGCACATATTTCAATAAAACATAGTAATACTTCACATAGAGATTTTTGAATCAGCTGTCTTGTAACAGGTGATGTTGCTGTAGAGAAGTCTGTGGCAGTTGCCTTCCTAGGAGAAGAAACATATAGGGATGAGCGGACAATCCTGTTTTGTCACTATTAAAAGGACATCCTCAAAATAGTCTCTAATCCTCATCATCGCTCAACAACTTAACCCTTAAAACTGCCTAATTGTTGTTCATAGCATGTGTAGTATCTGCCATCACTGTATTTGTGCTTCTGCAGTGGGATTTGTAAGGCTTGGGGGAAGAAATTAAACCCTTTCAGCAGCAGTCAAGAAGTGATCATCATCTGCTGTCCACAGTTAACAGCAGAAAGCACTCTTGCATGTGATGACGGGAAAATTCCTATCAAGGAGATCGTTTGTCACAGATGTACATTATCTAATGCTAACAAGTATAATTCATGTGTATAAATCAGATGCTTGTTGAAATTTAGACATGAAAACCAACCCAAAGATGTATAAGTTTCTTTCACTTTGGTAGGATATGGAACAGTTTAGCGCCCTACACCTTTTTAAGCATTTGCCTGTACAGGATGTCAAGAATGTATTTAAGACTGTTTAACTTTTGCAGTCATTAGCTGCACATCCAGACACAAAAATGGGAATAGCTTTATGCTTTCTGAATGGAAAGCACCATATATATATGTTAACTTAATTAAATTTACTCTCTGATCTGCTTGCAAGGGGAAGAGAGAAACACGGAAATAATACTAGCTGATGACTATACTTAGCTATCCAAGTAGAAAATGAAGGAGACATTGAATTTATTTATATTTAAGTTCACCTGTGCAGTGCCAAATTAATTTGCCTAAGCAAAAAAAAAAGAAGTGACAGTCCTTAGCATGATTGCAAAGGATCATCACTACACAATTATACTGATATCTTCCAACATTTGTTCCAGGTGTTTTATTAAAAAAACAAAAAAAACTACAAAACCACAAAAACGAAACAAAAAAAAAAAAAAAGTCTAAGACAAAATCCAAAGAACTTCATTCCCAGGCATAATTTTGGTCAATATGACCTTCAAGAGTTAAAATATTAAGCATGTTAAGCATGTTTGGAACATGCACAAGGAAGAACTTTATATAACTTATGGTTTTCTCTTCTCCACTCCCACTCTTTTCTGCTAATCACAGGAGCTGCTCTGCTAGGCAACAGTACAGTAAGGCACTACCTTTAGATGTCAAATGCATCGCTGAGAAATTATTCAACCCCACTGTTCATGTATTCTTCAGGAAATAGTTCCGTGAAAGTTCAGCAAAACAGTGATTTCATTAAACAAACTCAGCTACAGTGACATGGTGTAAATCGGTTTGTTCAAATTCTGCCATGCTCTCTCCCTCTTGTAAAACAACTTCTTAGCTTTATTAGTAAAATCAAATGTATTTTAAAATCATGGTAATAATTTTATTAATTTTGGAGTGAATATTATTTAAATAATATTTATTAATTTGTTCCCTCTAATTTAAGATTTTAAAATATCTGGAGTATAAATGTTACAAAACTAAGCTTTCTTATCACCTATAACCCCACCAATATCACTAAAAGCCCAATGACATCAAGACACTTTTACACATTTAACCAGAATACCAGAATTAGAATACATTAGACATCTGAATTAGAGGGAAAAGTGATAAAAGCTAAAGAGCAAAACATTAACAGGATAATGAACTGAAAGAAAGAACTTAGGCACAGAAACCTTACTCTTGGTGTTTTTAGAAAGAGTTGAGCTTTTGCAAGCTGATATTCTTCTGATAGCCAGCCTAGAATATGCCTGCAGAGGTAGCCTGCAAGGTAAATGGAATTATAGCTAAGATCTCAAAAGCTTACTGTTTTGTGCTTTTGCATGGGTATTTCTTAATGGAATGCAGCCAATTAAACTTTATTGTCTCATAAACCTCCAAGCCTATCTCCTTTTTATGAGTTCCTTATACTGCTTTCACAGCTATTGCAAGTAATTTATAGTGATCCATGACAAGGAAATTCAAACAGTGTATTGCCTTATGTAACTAAGCAATTACTCAATTATTGATTAATCAGCTAATTATACTATGAAAAATTCTTCTTTTGTTTATAAGAGATTTAGCCCAACAGTGTCTGGATTCACTACTCTGAGGAAATATACAGGTCATATATACATGTTTTAATTATTTCCTTCCAATCCTGATGCCACCTGAGAGTAAATATTTAATTCTAGGAACATTTACCTATATAAAACTGTCTTTATTTCCATTAGTTTGTAAGACAAACAGTTATTGTTTATTTATGTTCTTCTAGATTATTTTAGTATTTTAGTTTTCAGTGGAGCTTTATCTTGAAAAGCCCACTCAAGTGATTTCTATTCAGTATTGTTCTTCATTTCAGTTTTGCACTACAACTTAGTGCCAAATTGAGCTGTGTTATCTAAAAAGTAAAATCCGACCCATCATTATTTATTTCCTGAGATCTCCGAAAAGTTTGTTGTATGTAGATATTTTGGGTTATCTGCAATTATTCAAATTACTCCAAGTACTTTCCCAAGAAAGGCTCTCAGGGAGCCCTAATCTAGAGTTAGTCTATTACATTTAGTGCAATTATCTGGTCTCTCCATGGGCAGGGGAGCCACTGCTCTCCTTCCTAAACAATCTCACCACCACATCCCCATATTTCCACAACCTGAGCTATGGTTTAAGTTAGTTATCCCAGCTAGCACAAATCTCAGTTGAAGATATGATGGTTCACCTGATCTGTACAAAACTCTCAATGCCATCCAAAGCCTGTGACTGTTAGACACTTGGCTGCAATGCTGAGGCAATCAACCATTTAAATAGATGGATGTGTAGCAAACCTTTTAAAGAGACTGAAATAAAGGTCAAATTTGCAGCATGCCTGAGCTGACGTTTTCATTTTATTTCAGAAAAATAATTTAGGAGATGTAATTGTATCTCTTCAAAAATCTCATTTTATGTTACATAAAATTTTGGGGGTTGAAATTTGTTTACTTTGTAGAGATTAGCAGAACTGTAATTTTAATGTGTTTTTTTATTATTCATGAGATTAACTATCAAACAGCTATGTAAAGAAAGCACAATGCAGTGCTTATAATTTGAGAAAGTAATCACTGCAAGTCACAATTGCTAGACAGTACCACTGTTTTATGAGTGAGATAATCCAGATTCAGACCCAGCACAAAATATTCCTAGCTCCTGCTGTTGTCAAGAAACCAATGAACTCAAAGAACTCAACTGCTACAAAATTCTGGAGCTTTATGTGCTGCACAATCATGCTTTTGTCCTTCAAAAGTAACTAAGTTCTAAATGCTACCTATAGAGAAAGAGCTACTGCAACTAGAAAGCTTTGGAAAATTTTCTCAATATATATTATTGGGAGTATTTCCTCTTAGGGATACTGAGAGATTTATAAAGTAAAGCCCTGATACATGGCATATATGGATCTTACAAGACAGTCCTGAAAGTTCATTGTTTTGACAACAAACAATATGAAGTATACAAACATGGATTGATCTCAGAACTCAGAAAAATTCCAGTGATTGAAATCTATTTTAAGAAATTACATGTCTTGGTTCACATGCCACTGTTAAAAACATACCATTCTGAAACTGCCAATACCATTTATATCCTGCCTTTCCATACTGCTTCAAAAGGGATGTGTTATAATATCACAAGCATTTTGGCATTTTTACATAAATAAGCAAAAGGCATGGTCTATCAAAGCAGATTGCATCTGAAGTACCCTAGCAGAATACTTATTTAGATGAAATAAGGCAAATAATCCCAAAGTTGAGCTGAATCCAATGATGTGAGGTTGAACAAAACCAAGGGCCACGTCGTGCACTTTGACCACAACTACCCTCTGCAGCACTACAGGATGGAGGCAGTGGCTAGACAGTGGCCAGGCAGAAAGGGACCTGAGGGTACTCATTGATGGCAGCTAAACATGAACCACCAGTGTGGCCATGTGGCCAAGAAGGCCCATGGCATCCTGGCCTGTATCAGGAATGTAACCCGGACCAGGGAAGTGTCTTCTTCTGCTTGTATTTGGCACTGCTGAGGCCACACTTTGTCCAGTTCTGGGCCCCCCAGTTTAGGAAGAACGTTGAGGTTTTCAAACATGTCCAGGGGAGGGCAATAATGATGGTGAACGGTCTGGGACACAGGTCCTATGAGGAGCAGCCGAGGGAGCTGGGATTGTTCAGCCTGGAGAAGAGAAGACTCAGGGGTGACCGTATCAACCTCTGTAAGTCCCTGAAAGGAGAATATAGCCATGTGGGGGTCAGTCTCTTCTCCCAGGCAAGCAGCAACAGAAGAGAACAAAGTCTTAAGCTGTACCAGGGGAGGTTTAGGCTGGACATTAGGAAAAATTCTTCATAGAAAGGGTGATCTTGGGCATTAGAATAGGCTTCCCAGGGAAATGGTGGAGTCACTGTCCCTGAAGGTGTTTAAGGAAAGACTGGACATGGCTCTTAGTGCTGTGGTCTGGTTGACAAGGTGGTGTTTAGCCATAGGTTGGACTCAATTTTTTTCCAACCAGTTGATTCTGTGATTCTGGGGAACTTCTTTCGTTGTCTCATGATTTATAGCCTATTTTGTAGGCTATAAATGTATTGCACACATCACATCAAAGTATGACTTCACAAAAATTAGAACTCATGTCCATATTTTAAGAATAAATGTAGGTTTTGCCTTAGTCCCACAGGTGACCAAAATAAAGACTATAAATACTTACACACAGGGAGAAATTTCAGATCATATCAAGACAACATTTCAGTGCTGTTTCAGTCTCAGGACAAGAAAGTACATTAATTTCAGTTAAAACACAGAGCCAATGAGAAATTATTTCAAAACGGTATTATTAGAATATCAAATTTACAGTCACAGCAAGCTACTGAGGCCAAAAAAAATCACAACAATGCAATGCTTTCCTACAGGTATCTCTTTCAAGAGTTTGACCTCAGTTGTATTCAGCACAGCAATTCTAAAAGCATTGATGACATTGAATTTCCAGTTCACATTCCCACTTGTTAACACTGGTTGGATCCACTTTAACATCCTGTTATCTACTTCTGCGTTTATGAGCAAGGTCCCAACCTATGTTTTTCTCGAAAGGTGTTCTTTCTCCAGTAGCATGAGGACTAGTTACAGTTGTAAACTAGCTAATAATCTCTCACTTTTTGGCCCTCTCTTCACAGGACCAATTTTGTTTCATTATATTTGATGGAAGAAATGCATTTTACAGCACTAGAAATTACATAGAAAAAAACCTCTTCTTCTCCCAGATCTCTCTCTTTTGTGAACAATCAACCTGTTTATAATCATTGCCCACAAAGTCTCACTACTGATCAAGCTGCCTTGAATTCAGGTTTTATGTGAAGTTTGGGTGTGTATAACATCACAGATCACTTTGGTTGTGTGTCATTAGGACTGATCTGTAACATAGCAAGTCTACTGTACATTTGCAGTAATTTTGGTAGGCAAGCCAAACTGTTTTCATGTGACAAGTTGACAGATATGAAAACTTTCACTAGTTGTCAGCTCATATGTGAATTGTATCAATTATCTCAAAAGATAGGGCTTTATTTGAGTTTGCATCTTGGTTTTCTTAGGTTCCTAAAAAGACAAGACTGATGCAACAAGGAATAGAAATCCGACAGTCCCAAGGTCAGTACAAACAAATACATTTAGATCAAACAAGCAGTACAGTCCTGCCATCTGTATCAACACAATGTCAATTGCCAAAGGGTAAAACAGATTATGAAAACACTTATTCATGCTGATGTAGTAGACATAAAGTCTTCACAGTGCATTACAAATTCACATAATATTGCTTTTTCATATGGACTTCTGATTGATCTGAGCAGTATGAAAAGTCCATCCGCATTTAACCAAAGATATCCTGAGTAAATGCAGTGCTGCAGATGCTAAAGAACACTAATTATTCTAGCTGAGACTGACATTAAGCTATAATCAATAATTTACCCCTCATTGACCCTTTTCCTGAAGGCAAAATATGCCAGAACTTTGTATATTTATTAGATTACTTATGTCAGGTCTGAAAGCAGCTAAGAATCCTTGAATATAAATGCTTACCTACAAAACCAGAAACTTGGCCCAAATATAGATGAGTGTATGGGGATCTTTGCATTAGCTTCAGTCATGTATGAATCACACAAAATAGATTCTCTGAACATCAGGATAGAATAGAAACAAAGATCAAAATTACTAAAAATAATTTTTAAAAAGAAAAAAAAACCCAAAAAGAATTAAAAATAAATTTTAAGAACCTAAATACCTGTGTATGCACATATAATCTATAGCAAGTGAAAGTCCTGAGCCACTGCTCTAGAAAATTTTTGAGAATAAAGGAGTTTACTTTACTTTGGGGTTTTATTTCTTTTTACACTGTTGACATAAAATTAGGTGTCTTATTTCATTACTTGTCCACAGACATTTGATAACCTATTTCTGGATGGCTACTCTTAAAGTTTTGAGATAGGTGTTATTCTTTCTGACCAAAATCAATGATTTTAACATAAATGATGCTTAAGCTATGTAGCGTGATGTAAGACAAATCCATCACCCATTAAAATGTCTCTTTGATCTTCAGTGTCTTACAGTGTCAATGTAGTGATCACTGATCTTACCATCCTGTTTTAAGAACTGCAGCTCTAGGTTTTGATAATTTGAGCGTCTTGACACCTTTATTTTTATTCAAGTACTCAGAGAAATTTGCCTTTCTGTGAATGTCCTGACCAGCTTCCACTGAGGCAAACTGGAATCTGTTCAGTGAATTTGTTTAGATTTGGAGCACATCCTGAGAATTTTTTAAAACTTTTCACAAGGCCTCTAAGTTATTGTATAATGAGCATAGCAGTTGTGTTTCTCTGTGGAGTTAGCCAAGATTACAAAAAAGAGAAAAAAATTAAATTATTCTTTAATTCAGCTCTGATGATTCTCCAGCCACAGATCCCTATTAAAATCAACAAGAAAACAAGCAAGTATGCATGTGGTAGAACTCACCTTAAAGAACATATATTATCTGCCTATTTGTGTACAGTTAAATTTTTCTATATTAATTTCACTGAAAAGCAAGATAAATAAGCATCTGACCCCCAGAGTATTATGGAAATAATTAAAATCATTAAGAACTGGCTTTGTATTTGAACATAAGCCACAATCTGATATCAAGGTGGGTTATGGCTAAATAAAAGAAGGGCCTCAAAAATATCCCCAAACTTGCTACACATCACTATCACTAACCTGTATCACCGATAAGGCAAATTGAAGACAGACCATGAGCAACAATAGGACTTCCAGGCTAAGAAAAGAGGTCAAGAGACACCCATAGGAGTCTCAGACACATAGGTGACTGCTAAACCAGATATCTGTCACAATCAGAAGCAAAGCATATCCCAAGGGGTCTATGTCTAAATCAACCATGCCTCCTTATGCTTTGGCAGTAATATTTAAAAAATCATTTCAGAAATTAAGACTATTGTGGTTTGTTTTTTTTCTTTTAATTTGGCCTAAATAGACACTTTTCATTTTGCTTAGCAGAGTGGAATATATTACTGAAAATTCTCATTTATTCTTTCACACCCACTATTGCTTTTGTTTAGAAAGTTCCAAGAATCCCGCAGTTGTTTATGACTTAGAAAAATGCTTGAATCATTGTTCAGAAGTTCTGGAAATTATGTCTTATTTCAATTGTCACAGGAACATCCCTGTGATGAAAAGGATTCTCCATGCCAAAAAAGTTAACATTTGCCAGTATGAAAGATAGGTTTCACAAGTCAAGAAGAAAGAAAAATACAAGGATTTTTTCATAGAAAAAGAAAAACAAAACAAACCCAACAACAAAGATTTTAAGCAGAAGAAATACTAATACTTCATAAATTGTAATGCCACATTTTCGCAGAGAAAGCAAATTAGCAGATGAACTTCTATTTAAAGATTAATTTTCACTTTCCAGAGCTTGAAATGGGAAAACAAATTCTGAAACAGGCTCAGCCTTTCAAAATATTTTCAATGTGTTCCTTTTTATGTACTTCTAATAAAATTGAAGGAGAAGGAGAGTTTGATTCACTTCTCACAGAGAAGCTACAGCAGTTTTTGAAAGGAATATTTATTGAAACCTGAACGGAGGTGGGTGCTGGTAGACATTTCACTCTCAGAAAGTTCTCTGGATATGAAGTTATCATTATATTCAGCACAAAGCAACAGAGCACTGAAATGAGAGACGGGAGGTGTGAAGGTCTGAATGTGGAGAAGACAACTTCTAGGGTGTGCAACCTGGAGGTGGGGAGATGTCTGTGGGCTCCAGAGATCTCAGACTGAGGAAATGAAACTGCTTGCATCTTGTCCTTGGGGTATAGTGTGGCAACTTCAATGATTCATTTTTACAACTTTAAAAATAAGAACATGCTGATTGTATTTTTATTATTTCCAAGATAGTTAGTAATTTTTCTTTTTCTAGCCAAATATATTCAGAAGATTTGCAAATCCCTTCAGATGCTTTAGAGCTGTTGATTCCTTTGATAAATAGAAAATAATTTCATAGCAACAGGAGGAGTTAGATAAGACAAACTCTTGTGTATTGTCTTAGAGTTGTTGCCTAGAAATGTTTGAGCACATATTTAATGTGACTAATTCTGTTTATATCAACATAATTATATGCTGTAGAAAAGTTGAGCACCAAGTGAATAAATATGGGACTAAACCCAAAAATGGCCAGAGAAAGTATCCTTTTGCAGTGGGAAACTTGGACAACCTTCTATAAAGCATGACGGAGCAAAAGAGCAAGGAGAATTATATTCATTTCTTAATGTTTGAAAATTTACCCTTTTTATAGGATTTTCCTCAAAAGTGTTCCTACTTACTCCAGGGACACATCATTTAAAAACTTTCAATCATTCTGAAGGGATGGATGAAGAAGTTTGTGGGTGAATTACATTTCTTCTTTAAAGTTAAATCCATATATGCACCTCACTAGCTTATTTGCCTCATGAATATATAATGTTGAATTAATTGTGAATGCCAAAGCTCCTCTAGCTGCAGGACATCTCTTCATTCAGCATATAACTGGATTAGATGTGCTCTGGTTACATAGATACTTTTAACAGCATCCATTTTCTTCCTCTACCACTAAAAGTAGGTGTTACATTAGAATGGTGTGCCCTGATATCTGTACTATCAGTGTAGAAGGACAGAAAAGAAAGTATCTTAAAAAAACCCAATGATCTCATGTTGAAGGTAAGTCTTACCAGATATGGAGGTGACTAAATCACTCATTACATCTAGGGGTATTGAGATAGTAGACACAATTATATGGTTTTCCGGATATTCACAACTAAGATCAAGAACAGGTTTCATGGAATTGAAGAAAACAGCTGCAACAAAGAGATAAAGACCATTTTTATCTGATGTTACCTACCCACACACCACAGTGTGGCAAAATTTTATGAGATTATTGAAAACAATCAGTCATCAGCAATGGCTTCACATCTACACTGGTACCTCAAGAGACACCCTTGCCAGGTCAAGCTTATAAGGAGAAGGACAGGCCTTGTTTTTTTATTGAAACACTGTGCAGATAAGCAGATTTAAAACAGAAGCGTAATTGGCAAAATATATGTGAAGTAGTTGAAATACGGCTCTGTGCTGACAGACAGGCACTGAAGCATTCCTGTTTACTCTCTCACATCAGTCTGCACTAGTCTTCTCCATTTTAAATTGAAAAATCACTCAAATGCCCAGAGCTTTGTGATCTCTGATATTTTGCCATTTCCAACAAAAGACAGTTGCTGTACTCAAACAAAAAGCAAAACACATCTCCAGACTATTGAAGGAAAATAAGCACCTGGATTGTGATGTAAACACTATCTATGCCTTTATAACTCCAAACATTGTCCAAAAATTTTAGCAAGGAGTGATAGTAGCATTGAATGAACAGTAGTTGAATTCATTTATTTAAGACTGTAAAGTCCAGACTGTAAAAAAAGCATATAGAGGCAAAATATTATTAGCAACATAATATATAGCTTAAAGACTCAGTTTATGGGGTTTGGCTTCACTGTTCCTACAGTAAAATCATTTAATCTAAAGAAAAAGGATATTCACACTCCCCCAAGTAGATCCCAATGCACCACCCAGCATTACACTCCATACATTCTAGGTTTGATTTTTTTACAGGATTCAAATACTGGGCTTTTTAAACATTGCTTAAAGTGCATGGCAGTATGTGAGGAAATACATTACAAAAGTTTTTGCTCTTAAACTCCATCCTCCAGAGATAGTTATATAAAAAGCTTTTTATTAAGAGAGTC
>WBNO01005334.1:7775-57543 GCA_013400575.1 Peucedramus taeniatus | reverse complement strand
AGGACAAATATGTATGCTCTTTTCCTTGTATACTCTCTTAACCTCTGCTATCTACATCTCAAAGATTTGCTGACTCCAAAGTAGCAACCTTAGATTAAAAAAAATAAAAAAAGCAAAACACTCAAGTGGAGTTATCTGAGCATTTGCCTAGTCACTTTGAGATGGGAAACTTCTGCCAACCACATCATGCTGCAAAGATAGGCAATGATGTAGAAACCAGTGCATAGGCAATGATGTAGAAACCACTGCCATAATATCATTGCATCAAAATCTTAGCAGGGTGCTTGTATCAGATGGCAGGATATGAGTTGGTATCTGTAAAAAACTCCAGCGACACTCCAGCCTCTGAAAGCAGAGGTAAAAACACCACAGAGCCAAGATCAAGCTGCTCTTTGAGCATCCAGGTAAAATGCAGAAGCACTGTGAGCACTTCTGATAAGATGAGTCAACAGTACCTGTCATGTTTTGCTTGTGAGGGGCTGACAAAGTGTCTTGGTTCAAGGTGCAAAAGAGTCAGGAAAGAGTGAGACCCTCAGCTCAGCTGTGTAATCCCCAGGCCAGGCACCTCCTCTCAGATCTACAGCAACTATTTGCAAGGAGCAAAACCACAGCTGCATGCCAGAGAGGTTTCTGTGGGGCTTCCTGGCAAACACTGACATACTGAACTGCTATTCTCAGAGATGGTTTCTAAGCAATATATTTAGCTTTATCAAGCTCAGTTTAAAGCCCTAATTTATTATAGAGCTAAAAAAAAAACAAACCCAAAACAACCTAGAAATAGATGGAAAGTCTATTTTTTTTGACAAATTGTTTTTACACAGGTTTTTGGGTTTTTTGTTGTTTTTGTTTGGTTGGTCGGGTTTTGTTTTGGTTTGGTTTTGGTTTCTGGGGTTTTTTTAAGTAGTAGCAAACACACATGGCCTTCAAAAGGCCATGTAAATCACTTTCAGTCCTACTGCTTCTTGCTCCCAAACTGATCCAGTAATCAGGTATCATGTTATCTGTTTAGTCTGTCCAGTCAATACATTGCTATTTAAGTTGCATTATCACTGAGATATATTTGGTACAACATCTGCAGGGATTGTATTACAGAGCACTTAATTGTTTGCATAGCCAAATGCAGGGCTATTCAATCGGCCCCCTTGATAGTCAACAACAGACCTCAAAACATGACCCTGTCTCACCCCACATCTGCACTGCTTTCCCAGACTGCTTTAGGGACAGGACCTGATCTATGTCTCCAGGACTCCACTACTGGTTTCCACTGCAGTGGGCTGCAGAAAACTCAGTGCTTTTAGACACAGAGATCTCTGCACGGTACTGAAAAATATCACAGAGCTGCTTCATGCTCTCTCCCTCAGTTAAAACATAGGCTGGGTTGAAATTGAGCCAGTGGTGCCCAGTGTGATTCATAAGCAGTGCTTTAGGCCAGAGTGAAGGAGGAGAGAGAGCAGACACCTCTGGTACAGGGCTAAGGTTTAAAAGGCAGAGTTCAAAGTATGTGGGGGGAACAGTGTTTTAAATTAGCTCTACATTAGCAGTGTCCAACTGAAGAAAAAAGGAAAAAACACCCAGAGTCCCAGGACTCACTATCTCTACATGGATCTGCTTGACAGGCTGTGACATAAGGGGAAAAAAAATTATTACCTTTTGCTTTGCATGAGTTGCTTATTGCTACATTCCTTCAAAGTCTCCCATACAGAGGGAAAACATCTCCTGCTGTTGGGAGTGACATGGATGCTGGGAGACTCACAGTTGCAGGTACCTACTACAGAGAGGTAAAAAGACAAATCCATTCTGCATGTGTGACCAAGGCTTGTGGCTCAACTACTTCCAGCTTGCTGCTGGCAGCCTGGATATTACCTCTAAGATAAATGAATAAGAGTTTAGGTCTTATTGGATTACTGTTTATTGAACTTTATAAATTCCAATTAACAGACCCCTGAGCAATACGAGACATGTAGTGTACTCTTCATTTTATAGTGCAATTATTACTGAGTTTATCCTCAGCTGAACAAGAGGTATTAATGGATAAAACATGGGAAAGAAGACATACTAATAGATAAAAGCAGATATTGGAGACACAGAGATAAACAGATACAACCAGGAGAAAATGCACAAGGCAAGAAAGAGCACACGTGTTTGGCTGATTAGGTTATTTCACTGCTTATACTACTATGCAGGAGGCCTACAGGAAATAGATGAGACAGTTACACAGATGAGTAAGTGTCCTAAATATGCAAGCACAAGAAGAGAGTTGGGGAGGGGAAAAGGGGGGGGGGAAGAAGAAGGAAAAAAAAAAGGGATAAAAAGCAGTCAAAATAGGACAGATTTTGGAATTTATCATTTTCACAGTTGCTCTAGAGGCATAAACATGTTGAGAAAGATCTCCCAATCCAGCATTTTGCCAGCATGCAGAGAAAGTTGTACTAGTGAATCTTTGGTACTATTTAAGATAAGAAAACATGTGCAGGGTGTTCACCATTAATTTATACAATCAAAATGCAATGCAATCTCTCCTTCCCCACCCGAATACGGGACAGAAACCAAGTTGCTAACACAAGATCTGTAGCTCTCAGCTCCATTAAAAACCAGGATGAAAGAAAGGTGTTTTTAAAGCTGCTACCGATATTTCAGGCTATCTCTGCCCCCTTCTCATTCCCACCTGCCTTTTTTATTTATTTTTTTTATTTATTGAGCCTGTGCATACTGTCTTTTTCAGAGATAAGAAGAGTATGTATGTGTATAAACTCCAGCAGTAACTAACTGCATCGACCCAGTCTGTGTTGCCAGAGCTTCATGGTACTTTCACGTGCTAAATATAAGAGCTCCCCTACCTCTTTTCTGCAGGTATTATGAAGTGGATAAAAGAAACAGATTCATGTTGTCTTCATTTCATGCTTGAACTTTCACATTATGATTCTCTGCTGGTGAGAATATTATTGGCAAGGTAGTTTCCAGTTCCTTTTCCCCCATCCCACCATGGAGTCAAAGCCCAGGTGCTCCCTACAAATTTAAGTGTCTCTCAGAACTCACAGCTTAGAAGATAATACAGAAGGTGGGTATCAGTTGTTTTGCTTCCTAAAGTCCCAAATACAAGTAATGTCAGCTACTTAATTTCAGGGACTGAAACAAAACAGATATTTTCCAAATTTGGATGACTTCTTCATGCCCCATACAAAAAAAATTGACCCAGAAACACTGCAGCAAGCTGAAGGCGTGGTTTCATCAGCAAGCTTAACACTCTCCTCCCTGGGAACCAATGTCAAGGGAGATGAGGGTTGGGGAGGTAATCAGACATGATGCACCATCACTAGCAATTTAAAATAAGATTGTGTGGCTACACCCATGTGTTGTGTGTTCTTGTGATGAAAGCCCTGAAGCAGCGCAGCTGCAGCCTGAACAAAGGCTTGCAAAGGAAGGGCAGGACAGCAGAGCTGCACATAAGAAGTATCACCAGTAGTAGGGTATTTAGATTTTTCCCTACCTGTGACTGAGCTTGAAAATGATCCTAGTTCTGTTCACCCACAAAATATTTTTTCATGTCATACAAGAGTTGCTAGGGAGAGTGTGCAATGGTCTTGTTCTATCCCCAGCTCAAAATAAACCAGATCCAATTTCTTGCAGCCTGGTCCAAGTTTTGTCTTCTCCTAATGGTTCTGCATGTGAGCTCCACTGGAGCTGCTGGTGTCAAATATAATGAACTACAGCAGCAGATACTGAAGTAAGAGATCAAAACCTCCAAATTCCTCTCTGAATTCTATCTGGAAGCTTCTGCCCATGCAAAGAAGGTGTAAGAATGTTAATTTGGTAGTGCCTTAAATGAACGAGTCTGTTCTGACATGAGGAAGAAGATACCAAAAATAACCCCAACCAAGGCTTGTAACTGCTTTTGAAAGCCTTTCTCTAAACATCAGGGTGATTTTACCAGAATATCAGTACAATCAAGTTTAAGAAACCTCAACCTCAATGCTCTTCTTATAGGGGTATCAATCATAGGAGTAGCTTGCCTTCTCAACTACTTTCCTGTATTCCCTTCCCCTTTAGATTTTTGGAAGCTGTAATACCCTTCCCCTTTAAAGCTATTAAGTAGCAAGTGGAAGTGAAATATTTCTCCAAGAGCACCTCTTGCTGATGAAATACAACCTCCTTATGCAGGCACTGACCCAACACGGGGCCATCAGCAAAGCTGCAAACTCTCCCTCAGGTTACAGGTTGCACAGCTCCTCAACAGCTACATGAAAGACAGCAATTGAGTCCCAGGTCAGGCAGAGTTAATCTACTCAAAGGGCTGAACATACCCAAGAAAGGAATGCAAACTCAGGATGGCCAGCCCCCTGCCTACTCCCTCTACCACCCCCTGAGCCCCCCATCCTGCAATAGATCATACAGAATGGATCACATTAATTTTCTATAAACTCTATCAACTTGAGTGGCATGTCCTTAAGGGTTAGGTGATTGATATCCACAATGAAGTCTTATAATCTAAAATCATATTAATATTAATATTAAAGATTTTCTGTCCTTTATGTGCATCATTAAATTCTGAGTATAAGGTGAAATTGACAACATACATTTTGACAGCTTATCTATAATAAATATGCAAATCTTGATACCAGCATGTCATCACAGACTTTGCTGCTCCTTGAAATATCAGAGAGATCCTTTCTTTATATGACATTTACAGTGAAAGATCAGATATAAAGCATTTTGTATGACTGAGATTTTCATTGGTTTGGTCTTCAAGTGCAATGATAGGGGATTCATATTCCATTGGCACTAGCATTATCCCTCCTCTTTGTGACATCATGGTGGGGAAAATTTCAAGTGTTTCCACTCTATCTCTGCACTCAGAGAAAATGAAATTAAAAAATATACTCTCTTAAGGAATCTTAGCAATGTCTTCTCATTGGCTCACACATACTACTGAAGAGGTGATGATTCAACATAGGAGAGTTGTATTTAGCCCAGGAGGAGTATTAAATGACTTAATAGACAGGATGCCAGCTGTCCTTAACCCTGTGAGTCTACCTCAGACCTCTGCAGTGCCATCCCAGTTCTATAAAGAATTTAGAAGCCCAGACCTGATGAAGGCAGTATTTTAGAGCAGTACCCTGCCTGTTTTGGCCCAATATTCACACAATCCTAACTCACAGATACCCACTCTGTCATATCACCTCATGCACCTCATGCTTGTGCATTCACAGAGGTTCAGAAGGCTGACAGTCAGATGTGAGTTTTCAGCCTGTTGCTTGGTGGGACTCTGCACAGGCAGTGTGAAGAGATGTCACTCCTGGGCCACTGCAGTGGCAGTGAAGAGGTCCAAACCAACTGTCCTGTGCTGACTTTTATGCATTTTGGAGCCCTCAGCCTTCTCCTACCTCCAGTCAATCCTTATCAGAGGCTGCTGCCAGACAACAGTGCAGGAACACTGGGGGAAGAGGGGTGGGTATTGTGAAATTGCTGTGACTAGCAAAAAACCCATCTAAATTTTGACTGGGAATTTGAAGCATAACTAACCTAAACAGCTAATCACAAATTTTACCCTACCTTTAGAGAGAATGTGTATGTGTCCATGTGCACACACAACATCTCCCATCCTCTCTTAGTCCTTGCATATTCTTGTAGAAAAAGAATGGAAAGAAAATATAAAGAGATTCTCAATGAGGACAATAATTCACAAGAAACCAACCCAAGGCTATGAAATTTGTTGTTTCAAGGTCTGTTATAACCATTTATTTCTGTCAAGGGCAAGGCACTAGAATAGGAACAGAAAGATCAAAAAATATTGAGCCATTTTAATTTCTTTTGTCTTCTGGTCACAGCCTGATGCAAGCTGTGAAATGTGGAATATGAGCAGGGCAACATATAAGCCATAAGTCTGTGAAAGCAGCTTCACTGTAGAGTCCATATGTGTGTATGGACAGTTGTGCTGAATGAGAATAATAGTGGATGGTAGTTTGCCCTACAGTCCTTGAAGGATTCAACCCTGAGCCTTTGCCATATGGCAAAAGCATGAACCCCAGCAGTTTGAACAGAATAGGCCCCCTGACCCTCAGGGAAGACAGAAGTTCTATAATTTGTTCAGGTGCTGAAACCTTCAGGGTCTTGTATTTTCAAAAAAACTCAAAAGGGATTGGCCAGGGAAGACCAGTCCCTTTTTCCACTGTCTTTTCAATGCTGCCAAGTCACCCCTCATCTTTCACCAAAGTCACAGGACCCTGAACAACCAGCTTTACTCAACTGCATCCTCCCTCCCACCACAGGTTTGCATGAAGAGTTTAAATGCTTCAGAAATTTCCACTTCCCAGCATGGCTAAGTTGTTTGTAGCCTGTAAGGGAAATCCTTCTGCCAGAGAATGAAATCTGTGTCAAATCAGGCATCTCCCAATCCCTCCTGTCAGCAGCCAGCCTCTGCTCACAGCCACATCACACAGCAGCTGCAAGCCACGAGATGGGGCTGAGGGCTGCCACCCTGCCTGCTGTGTAGGAGGCCTAGCAGGAGCTTCCTAAGCTAAGAGATGCAACTCCCAAACCTGGGCTATAAAGGCAATGAGTTCCACAGGAAGGGATGCAACCTCTGCAAGCTACAGAGAGTCACATCAACAGGATGTGTTGTCAATACTGACCCCACAACAGGCTGTGTCTTCAGAGAAGTAGGGGGTAAATAGAGGAGGTTTCATTTCTTCTTCCCCTGCGCTGTTCTCACAATTAGCACTCAGGTCCCGTGTTGCATTCATCTTTGACTAATCCTCCCCTGTGTTATTTTTTATTTGTGTTGACTTGACACACCTTAATCCCTGAGTCAGCTCCTATTTCTTGCTAAACCAAAGGTAAATTATACCAAGTCTACCCAGCAATGTTAAAGCCAGCAGGATTTATAATGTAAATGCTAAAAATACCCAGGCAAGCACATCAACTGCAAGAGCTTTCCACAGCACCATGAGACAAACATGTCATACCCAGAAGATGCAGAGCAAGATGGGGGTAAAGCAGTACAGCTTGTGAGAGAGCAGGTCTCTGTCCTGCACCCAGGACCCAATGAGGCATCAGAGGCAGGAGAATTTCCCTTTTGGCCTCTGCTTGTGCCATGATTTCTCACACTCCCATCCGCTGGAATCATGTCTGTGTCACAAGCATCACCCCTGTCACTCACTATGCCACGCCTTCAGAGCAGGCAGAGTGCTCTCTTTCTGTCACACACTTATTTCTGTTTGCTCTCGGGGACTCCTCACCCAGGGCACTGCCTGTGTGTACTCCCTCACCCCACTTCACACACGCCCTGCCAGCACCATGCTGCTGTGCTTTATTTTTGCCTTTCTCCCCATTCCTATTACCCTGCCCAGCTCAGCCTCTCCCACTTGTCCCACTCTCTCTGCATCCATGTTCCAGGCACTGAGTGTCACTTGCTCTTTCTCTCCCTCCCTCCTGCCTCCTCCCTCCAGTCTCTCTTTCAAGCTTCCAAAAGCCCATGTGCCAGGTGGGAAGACAGTTTTTTGATTCATCCACATTATCAGCAAAGTGCATCCAGATTTGAACAGCTCTGTCAGCTCTTGAGAAATGAAACAATAGCAAATATCTGGTGAATTTCATGGTTATCAACACTCCTAATCAGGCAGATGAACTGTAAAAAAAAAAAAAAAAGCATTCATTACTTTGAACTAATGATTCCTTAACATCTCTGCTTTTGGAGACTTGACTCTCTTCAGTTTCCTATATTTTTTTTTTAATTGAATTGGAAATCCAGCGCTTTTTGCCCAGGAATTTCTGCAAAATCCTGGAGCCTGAGGTCTCCTTCCCTCCTCCCCCTCCTCCAGCTTCTGTTTGCAGAGCATCATTATCATTATGTAATGATGTTTCTGTCGAGCTAGCAGAATTGCATAGTAAAGCGCATTAACCTGGCGATAACGGATCACTTACATTTTTTATCATGATCTATTGCCGAGTTAGCACACCGGGCCACTTCCAATAGCACCACGAACTCGATAAATTAGTGTGCTGGCCTAGAACCTGTGATGGAATATTGTTTGGATTTCTGGTGGCTCTGCAACTAATTGTATTTTTCCCCATCTGTTTGCTTTGCCTTGACTCAGGGCTGTCGAGGGAGGAGAGCGTAGGGGATGAGCGAATAAGAGAACCGTCTGTGAAAGATTTATCCCTTGGCACTAATTGTCTCACCCTCTGCTTCATTAGGACCTCTCCCATCAACTCATTCCCTGTTGGTAGCCTCCAACTCTGCCTGATCCAGGCAAGGTGCTGATCCTGTCCTTATTCTTTGTTGGGAGACAAGGTTTTCTCAAGGCTGTCAGCAGTTTCTGTACCCAGATCAGCTCAGAAGCCCTACATCTCTGAAATTGTCTCAGACAAATATGGAATAGGACTGGGCACTCCAAAGTTTTGGCTTAACACAATATTGGTCTCATTTACAACCCACATGCCTCAGGAAAAAAAAAATCCAGCTGCCAAAGCACACATCAAGCCAAGGGAGAACTCAAACTGCTTAAGTGACTATCAGCAAAGCCCATACAACTTCTAGGAATTCACACAAAGAAGAAATTATGTTTTTTGAATTCAGTAGTTTTTTTGCGTGTTTAATACTGGAGATTCTTCCCAGGGTCAATCAACAAGGTCCCTGTAAAAGGATGGCAGGAGCAAGAGATGGATACCTGCAATCCTTCTGGTTTACCTGACAGGCTGAAGAGAGAAGACACCTATTGTTATACCCTCTTTGCTCATAGCTTCTGCAGTGGACACCCCTGACAAAGAAGGGTTTCTTGTGTCCTTTTTCTTGAAACCCTCACTTCTTTTCCTTGCACTTCAACAACTGGGGCCAGAAATAAATCATATTGCCACGACTTACATCGGACCTAGGAAGCCAGATTATGGCACTGGGTATCTCTGTGCATAGTCCTTTGAGAGCTGCCCTGTTATTACTGCAAGCTAAGCAGGTCACTAGAGAGACCTAGAGGTCCCAATTCTGGAAACTTATGCATGTAATCCTTGTGCCACTGCTGACCACAACAAGTTTATTTGTGTACTTAAAGTTAAAAAACTTCATGAAGTGCTTGCAGGATCAGAGTCCTATTTCCCTGGATGGTAGTTCTGCTGCTGGTAAATAAGTGCCAGGAAATAGAGCAGAGACATGCTGGTTTGTGCATCCCCAGGCACACAGAAGACAGAAGCAAACTCTAATATTTACCAACCTGAAAAAACTGTAAAAACCTGGAGTTTCCAGCTTCCCTGACAGTACTAGCAGCAGAAGAGTGAAATAAATTAAATAATCATGCCATAAATACTAATTAATTGCCATTAAAAAGTACTCAAATCGTTTAAAAGAAAAATGCAGCCATTAATCAGAATAGCTCAGGTACCTAAATAAATATTTACTATTATGCGTGCATATTTAATCTACCTACCCATCAAAGACTAATGCTCTCTTCCTTGCCAGTGAGGCTTATTAACATCCTAGAGGGATAAAACAGCATCCCAGAACTGTGCAGGAATGTGGCATGGGGATTTAGGAGTAAGACAGTTGCACAGGCAGAAGCATAAGCTGGCAAAGGTGGTGCTATATTTAGCCTTACATCCAGGAATAACCTCATCTTATTACTTGTGTTTAAACTAACAGCTCTAGGCCCTAATACACAAACTCATTGTCCCAAGCAAGCCCTTCTTAATGGATAGATCCCATCCTGAGCATCTCCTAAGCCTACACATCAAAGTCTTCTCGAGACTAGGATTTAACATATTGTATTAATGAGAATTACTTCCAAGGAGCTGTGCAAGAACGGGTCTATCCACAGCTTTCAGAAAAAAAGAAAAGAAACCCTTCCATGTCTGAAGGCTGCTTAAAGATGATTTTTTAGGGAGGCAGGTTGGAACAATTTTCAGGAGAACAAAAATCAGCTAGGAAAGAAAAATATAACTACTTAGCTTTAAGGTGGGGGGTAAGGCCTCAATAGTTTAGTTTGAGAAACACAGTCCAACTCAAAGCTCACAAACAAGAAATAAGGATACTCACAACATGAAACAAAGAGATTTAGCAGTCTACTACCTACTGCAAAAATAGACCCTTTGGGGCCTTTGCAATGCTTCTACCCCTTGTGTTAAGAAGTCATCCTTCCAAAAAGTAGGCTAGGAAGTGCTCTCATAGAGGGGAAACCTTGACAAGATGCAGCTTGTGGGAAGGAAATGATAAAAAGAGAGGACATTGAGGCTTGTATATGATGCTTCTTGTGCAGTCCTGGACTTGTGTCCTCCTGCTTTTTGAGTAAATTGGTTTTCCAAGTGTCTTCAGAGAAACTAAAAAAAAATAAATTAATAAATATTGAAAAGACTATGTTTAAGGGTTCTCAGGAGCATTTGCTATGATTGCTATTATATCTAATAAAATAAATTATCAGAAAGGTTTTGAGTTGTTAGGTTTTTTGTTTTATTTTTTTGGTGTGTGTGTGTGTGGTTTTTTTTTCTTTTTTTTTTTTTTCTAATTGGGCTTTGATAACTCCCTCCATGAAACACAAATAGACACTTCAGTACTGACAAAACCAAGAAAGACTCAAAGAGTTATCAAGTCAGTTAAGGTTATAAGAAGGGCTTGCTTCAATAATGTTTTTGGTACAGTTTTCTAAGACCTCTCCTAACTACTTATGCAGAGAGAGTCAAAGGGTTTTGAGCAAGAAGGGGATACTCTAGGAGTTAAACTTTTTTGAACACAACTGCCTGTAGAATAGACTATACTTTTCCCACTTGCTAAACTTCTCTGATGTGGTGTTTGCTTCTGTTGAAAGTGAATTTCAGAGCTTATACATTCCTCAGCAGTTGAGGAATTAGTGCCCTATAGCTCTAACTCACCCAGTTCCATTCCTATTCTTCCTGAAAGAAAATAATTAAACTAACATTTTAGGTGGATAGCAAATGAATTTATGCTCATAAATGAAGAAATAAGGAAGTATTTCCTTTATAGTGACTAAGAGCTTAATTGAAAACCAGAGTCAGGTGTATACCTTCAAAGGGATTTCAACAACAGGTCTGCTATGTAAATAACATTTTAGATGCAACTCTTTATTACCCTCTCTTTGGACATTAATTCACATAGAGTAACTCCCAAAAGGAAAAAGTTAAAGAACAAGTTCAGAAAAAAGAAAATGACTTTACAGCCAACACTTGAGCTGCAGGTTTATTGACTTTGGCAAAGTAATGTGAATTTGCACCAGCTGGGAACCTTCATGACAAATGCAGTGAGTGGGAACCAGGTCTGATCTTACAAGGAGCTCCTTCCTCCATGTGAAATCACTTCAGGAGAGCTGTCAGGAACAGAAGCAGAGCTTTACAGAGAAGCCTGCCAAAGTCCACCTTCATTTCTGAGTACAAAAAAAGTGTATCCCCTCTCTGAACTATGCAAAAGAACCCCTTTTTGTCTTAATCCTCTATTGTTGCACCTCCTCTAGAGAATCCTAATAGGAATAAGAGCAATTTTCAGGAACTAATTTGGTGGGCTTTTGGGGAAAACAGTAGAAAGTGCTAAGACATCAATTGCCAGTCCTATACTTTTCCAGAAATGAAGTGGGTTTGCCAGGGGAATAGAAAAAAGGAAGAGAGGAAAAGAAAGGGGAAAAAAAAAGAGAAAGAAAAAAAAAGGCAAAAAAAGAGAGGTTTGGACTCAAAAGTTTGAGTGCACCTGCACTAGAGGAATTATATAATGGAGAAACCTATGAAGGTGTTTAGTGTTAAGGAGCACAGACATGAAATATCTGTTGACAGCATGTGGACAGTGTCTTCTAAACCTGGTGTTTATTCTGTGACTGCATAAAATTGATATGCCCTGTTCACAGGTCGCTGTGGTGGTGGCTGAGAGAACCAGTGTTGTTATGGTGTTTTCAAAAAAAAAAACCTCTCTTATCACTCACCTTTCAGTAGTGTTGAAGAATCTCCTGCTTTTCACAGATGACATTGTGTTTTTTCTTTTGTTTTCTGAACACAATATGTGCTGCTCCGCCCTGCCTTGTGGCTCTGTGCAGCCAAAGAGGGGAGCAGAAAATGGAAGCAGTTCCACGTGGTTCAGATGCAGTCTGGGACTTGCATATGCAAGGATGGAGCAGGTGTGACTGTCACTGTGACTGCGTGGGGTCTCTTGCATGAGCAGTCCAGCGTGTGTGTCTGTCTCAAATCTACGTCAGCCTTCCAGCTGTGATACTTTCCAAAGATGTTTGCAGGAGGGGGATAAGCTAACCTTGGTGACTCTGGCATCCCCTTGAGGAGAAAAGTCCTCCTAGGATGTTTCAGCAGGAAAAGCTTTATGAGAGCAGTTTAGATTTACTATAGAACTCCATAAGTTTTGATATCTTGTGGGTTTTTTGCTGATTCTTTCTTAGGATTTATTGTCTTTCTGTTTTGCTTTAAGTGTAAGGCAAGTTCAAATCAATGTTTTAGAAAACAGCAACTTGATTCTTTGTCCTTGGCCCCAGCCTGTTTTTCTCTGCAGAGATGCAATGTTGGGGGTTCTTTTTTTGTTTGTTTGTTTGTTTTTTCCTGTTAACTGTTAGAGAAACTTAGAGGCTTTGCGTTTTCATGACCCAGCCTGGTTTTTACTGCCAAGGAGATTTTAAAAGAAAATCCTCAGAAAACCCAGTGCCCTAAACATTACAGATAAACATTTGTCTTGTATATTTGTGTGGAGAGAGAGGTTTTGGTTGGGGATCTCAGGCACAGAGGAGAGCAGGCAGCTGCTCTGGGTGTGCTGAGCACAGCTGGGGGATGCTGGTGCTGGAGGTGGCTCTCTGGACCAGTACAGGTGAGTGAGTGCACCATGAAGTACATGGTAGTGATTTGATGTGACAGCTACTACTGTTCCCAAAACAAACAGTGTGCACCAAAAAGAATCAAGGTGATGCTTTGGATACTGCAATAGCAGGAGATAAAAATGTTTTGCTGCTTCTTGTGTCTTAATTCTGGACTAGAGATTTGAGAAAATGATGCTCTGGTAAGGGCATTTATGCTACTCAGAGGAGACCTCAGATCTGGGCCCTGTTCCAAGATATGGATTCATTAGAGAAGGAGTATTTATGCTGATGGAATAGGTGCTTTTGGGGTTGAGTAGAAACTGAGCAGGGCCTTTGAGGTTGGGACATAAGCACCACAAATTAAGGTCTAGACACATTTACTTATTTATTTATTTATTTGTCTATTTACTTATTTATTTATTTATGGCTGTAGCTCCAGCTTTTTCCTGTACCTCAATTTTTGTTACGTTATTGGGAACAGAAGCAGCTTTTACTTTCTAGGGGAAAATAAGAATATAGGCTGTGAGGTGCTCTTGCATGACGATATTGAGAAGTGCATAAATATAAAACCCTCTCTGACCTCACTGATGGCACAGGGAATGGTGCAGCATAAGGAACACTGGGCTGGTGGTCAAAAAACTTAAGTTCATTTTTTCCCTTGGCTGCTGAGTTGCTGCACGGCCTTGAGTGTATGACTTCCTCTCTTCTGTTTCTCTTGGCTTGTGTTTTTGTTAAAGAATGAACAGCACCTTGCACTGTGGGGCACTGATTGCAGTTGAGCTTTCCAAATGCAACCATATTGCATAAGGCAAACTTATGAATTATTTCTATTGGTTGTCTGATAGAAAACAAATTTATTCTTACTCTTGTAGTAGAATGTCATTACTATTGCAAGGAAATGGAGTTTCTCCCAGCTGTGCAAAGCTGGTGACAGAACTAGGCAGCTTTGAACTTTCCGTGAATTTGCTAATGCATGAATCGTCACTGACTGGCAAGTAAAAATTTTCTTCATGTTGTTTGTGGGTGAAATTCATTCCTGCTTAGGCTTCTACAGTCATTTAAGCTGAGGCTGACATAGAAGGCTTGAGGATTTCAGAGGTGTGAGATTGCTCTCTGCAGAGGAGTTCAAGCTTTTCATCTCCTATCTGTCCTTAGCTTTCTGTTAAGACGGATTATGTGCTGTTAATGTTAATTTGGAGCTAGAATCAGAGTTGCTGTAAAGAGTCAAAGAGTTGGTAGGGAGAGTTAAACAACAATGATTTCAGTGGAGCGTCATCTATTTACAGTCGTGTTCTGAATCAGACTCTGGGAATTTAGTTCAATGACTCGTGGTTTTGCATCGGTTGACTGGAAGTCACATAAACTGTCTCCTGCCTGATGTAAGGCCAGAAAGAACAAAAGAGCTGCTTCCTGTTGCATCAGCTTCTTTTCTAATGCTAGACAGAGACACTCATTTAAACCGGGATCTCATGAATCATTTCTTAAACACAAAGACCAGGTAAAGTCTGTGCTAGTGGAAAACTGAAAAAGGTTTCTGGATTCCTCACAATAAATTCAAGGTATTCTTGCATATTACCTGAAACTGATCTGTGGAGAGGGATCAAGAAAGCGTGAGGGGCAACCTTCCTGCCAGCTAATGTTACTTACCTAGCTTCTCTCATTGTAGAGAGGGTGTATTTTAACATTAGTTTTCAGAGGACAAGCCTACTGATGGTGGTATTATTGTCTCTGACTCTCCCCTACTCCACTCATCAATGACTTCTGAAAATCTATTCAACCTCAGAAAACTTGACTAAGTAAAAAATCTGAGTGACTAAACTGGAAGAAATGTTATGAAAATGGGTATCTGTGTAGAGAAGAAAGGTTTAAATTAAAGGTGCCTTAGTGAGAGACCACAGAGATGGCTCAACTGTGCTTGCTGAAAGAGCTCAAGTTGTTTTGGCCGCATGAAGCTCCATGTCCACGGCAGGATACTTCACCCTGCTGGACTAACTAACTTTGCACTAAAAAAAGTAAAGGCAGCAGCTGGAGTAGTGTACTTCTGCTCTGAGGTTGCTAAAATAATTGTACTTAGCTTGGTCAAAGCTCATGAAGTTCCTTGAGTGCTTGATGATTCAACAGCCTGTGTACCCTGCTATGAAACAAACACAGAACTCATTAGGAAAATGTGCAGGAGCTTGAGTGTGCCTTCCTCATCAGGGATGCATCTGTGTGAGAACACGTAAAAGATGACTTGCAGCAATTATGTCAGTGGTACTTATAAGCTGATTCCTGAGTGAAATGTGTTTTTTTCAAGCAATATGCTATCTGCCTACCTAGGGCTGGCTCTGTCTGTCAGTCTGTCCTTCCAGTGTAACCCTGAGAATCACTGGGTGAATTCAACATGATATGATAGAGAGCAGAGGTCTCAGTGTCTGTTATAAACTTAATTAATGGGATGACTGATCATGAAATCACCAAAGAAAAGGCTGCTAAGCTCACTCTTTAGTAGACATTAGGGAACCTGCATGAAGAGCAAGATATCAAAAGTGAAACATCACCAGCTTTCTCTCGTCTCCAAACAACTTGTTTTTAGCTGTGCTGGACCTGAGTGAGACAGGGGAAGGACGGATTTAACTCCCCCGCCCTGGCAAGGGAATATGCTTAGCCCCTGACATCATTAGAGATGAATCCCTCCAGGGATATTAAAGATGGAGAGCATAGTTCAATCTTGGTGGCGTCATGTCCAGAGGGCCAGTGGGAGAAATCCTCCTTGCCTAGTTAGGCTTAAAGGGAAACTTAACATGAGGAGGATTACTAAAGTGCATTTAGAGCGAGTGATTTATGTAAAACTATAACCTTTATAAAATAGGATTAAGTGCCAATGTGCTTACATTTGGATGGGGAACGCTTGTTATTTGCCCTGCAAGAGTTATGGCCAATAGGTCTCTGAAGCAGAGACCGAGCAAGAGACAGAGAGTCTCAGTCACTTTTTCTTTTTCCTTTCCCTCCTGCCTGGCCCCCTCCTTGTTTCATTAAAGCTACACATCATGAGAAGTGGCACCAGCCTCAGAGAGTCTCTGATAAAACCATTGCATGGAGCCTCAAGACAGAACTTGGTGCAGTTCATGTTCTCTCCTCCTGCCCTTCCTCTCTCTGCCTTTTGCTTTCCAAGTGTACATCCAATAAGTCAGATGAAACTTAATCTTGTTTGCTCTGTTTCTAATTTTCTCTTCCTTTCTCTGTTCTCCCTTTCTCTTGCTGCTTTTCTTCCTTGTCTCTCCTCTGCCCTCCAGCTTCTAGAACAGCAATGTTTTTTGGGCTTACCTTTATCCTTTACTGTTTCTGGCCTTCTCCCTGAGTTGCAGATCAATAACTGCAAATATTGGGCAAGGGAACATCAGTGGAATAAAAATGAATTTTTACTATTCATTCCTTATCTTCTCTCTTCTAAATTGTTGAGTGGACTGATTTTACAGCAGAGGTGTGTTTGGAGCAAGAGAAGAAATTTGCTTTTTTATTCTGGGACTCGCAATTCTGAAATTTGTTACCTCTGCCCAGAGACCCCAAACACTGTCTTGGAGATGAATCCCTTTCCCAAGAGGGACAGGATGTCAAGTGAAATGATGCTCTGTTCTGTGTTGATTAGTTGGAAGTTAATATCCACTTACCACCATCTCTGTTTTCCTATTGCACAACCCTCTAGGATCTACTTTGGTTTTGTCTGAGGTTTTTGTTTTGTCAGTTTCTGGGCATCTGTAAAAATTTGCCAGCAAGAGATCTGCTCCTGCAGCATGGATTCAGCTCTCTAACAAGATGAGCAACCATTGTCTAGCATTTTTAGTTGTTCCTTCTCTGGTTTTGTATTTTGCTTTTACTTTAATTTAAACCCCATTATTTAATTAGCAGACAAGGTATGCAATAATCACTGAAGTGTGAACTCAGCTTGTATCTTTATTTCAAAAACGTTCTCATTTTTAATGCCTTCCTCTGTGGAAAATGGGATGTATCACCCACCTGAAATGATGCAAGTGGATAGCTCAAGTCACTTAAAAATAACCATTGTCCAATGAATCTGACTCCAGTAATTTCTTGAGTTTAGGAAAATCTTTCTCTTCTCATGCCGGGAGGAGAACAGAATTATTGGTAGTCTTTGCTTTTCACATCCGCTGCTGCTATCTCAGAAGGAAATTGTGAGTATAAATCAGTTGGGGGCTCTGATCCAGTGATTCTTTTCTCTTTTTGAGTGCAGATTGCTATGTTTTCCTCCCTATGAAATGGGAATTAGGCTCATGGAAATGCAAGGCCTGTAAAGCTGATTTTTATCATGCTCCAGTTTTCTGCTGATATTATTGCAGTGACTTCCGTGTTCTTTGCTCTTGGTATATATCAGGATTTATGAAGATAAGGATTGGTGCAATAAAGTTTCTTAATATTAGCGAGAAAATTAATTTCTAGTCTGTGCCCTAACATGACATGTGCCAGTTATTGATGGATGAATAGTAAAAGGGGCAGAGGCTTTGCTCAATTTGAATTCTTGCTCCTCCAAACCTTTTCAATATACTTTCAACTTTAGCCAGGAGCTGTAATGTTACATTTCTGCAATAAGTCCTTTCTCAAATTTTTCATCTTGACTTAATACGACCTCTCTCTCAAATGGTTACTTGCAGCTGTCAGGATTAGGAGCACTGATCTGTTCTCGAGACAAAACATGAAGACACTTTCAGGACCTGATTTTCTCAGATTTTCTCATTCTCATGGCTAAGCTGGCCATGCTCAAACAACAACTTTTCTTCCAGTGACTCTGCTTTAGTGCTGGAGCTGTAAGCCATACACTGAGCAGGGAGCCAGGAGTGCATTGATGTAACTGAACTTCCCCCCTCCCAAAACCCAAAACATCCCAAATCAGTCTGATTACAGCTTTGCTTGAAAGCTGCTGGGTGCCTTAGAGCCTAAATGGCTGTCATGTTTTACAGATGGATTGTTCCAAATCCTTAGGGAAGGGAAAAAAAAATTAACAAGGAGGATAAAGGAGAAAAACCACTGTTGCAACCATCTCAGCAGCTCCAGCTCCCCGGCAGCCGCTGCTGTGTAACGCGATCCCCGCATGCGGTGCATTACTGATTTCCAATATGTGGTAATATTTACATTAACATTAGGACACCATCAAACCTTTACTTATCCACATAGTTAAAATTGTTATCTGTATATGAACCCCAGAGATGATATATCTAATTGTCAGCAGTGACCTGATGATAATAGCAGTACAATTTAGTTACACTATACAATATCATTAATCATCCAAATGTAGCATAAACAGAATGGACCATTTGCTAAGGTCTTTCCAGGGGTGGGAGGAAGATCCCTCACTTTTAACAGCTGTATATGCCAGAGGCTTCCCTAAGGAAAGGGGCTGGCAGGATGGGGGGAAGACTTCTCTATTGAAATCAGAATCACCTTCAAGGGTGGTACATGCCTCTATTTATTAGTGTTATGCTACATATGCTAATGGCAGACTGTACACTATTTCTGAGCATTAACATCTGCTCAAAGCAACAGACTTTCACTTACAGAAACTGATTTAAACTCAGTGAAGCAGATAAACACAGAAATCTAGGCAGGTGGCTGCAACTGAAGGAAGAATTCTCAATTCCTGCACTCAACCGATGAACTTCACTAAAACCATAATTAATATTCAGATAACTGTATTCCAACACATAGAATAAACAAGATCATTTAAAGGATGCAAATGTCTACCTGGGATGAGGGGAGGTAGGGGCTTGGGTTTGGAATACAGAGTGTTTTGAATAGAAATCCAAAGCTCGCCCGGGCCAGAAAACACAAAAAGCAAGAGGATGTTATTGCATTGTCCAGAGGCACAAAGTGGGAATTAAACTTTTAAACCAACATTTTGTGTAAGGTGATGATAGAAATTGATCTTTCATTGTAGGATGTTGGATCGTCTAAAGATCTTGTTACAGAAGTGCTGGTAAATTCAGTCACCCCTTTTAATACCCCAACCTTTCATTTGGGAAATGTTGTAAAAGCATGATAGAAATATGAACAAAATAAATATTTTTCTTCTCACTCAAGTCACAGTTTTTCAAGTTTTTTTAGAGCACTGATAGCTAGTTCCAAGTGAAATGTTCACCACTGTTCCATCTACATGATAATGTTGAAAAAACAAAAGTCCTTCCTCTTTCTCTCAAACATAAGGCCCATCTGAAATGTTGGACAGACTTTAATTCTAATCTAGCTGACCCTGAAACAGAGTGAAACATTAAATGTGAGTGAATTTTACTTGTATTCAGCTTTTACTGCAGACATTTGATTTGGTTCCAGATGTACTGCTTCTCCAAGGAATTATGTGATAGCTCTTTTTCTTATATTAGTGATGCATATTCCTAAAATGCCAGCCCTAAAAGGCAAACCTTGGCTATTCCAGGCAGGTCTCTGGACTGGTATTTCCTCTTGGGTGCTTCCAGAAGAATCTGCTTAAGGTTTTATTGTGCCCTCTGAATTACTTTTCTTCTCTCTTCTGACCAGATGCACTGACATAGATGGAATATCTCATGCTTCTGTGGTACAAGGCCTTCAAGACTTGTGGGTTGGAGCTGCTGGGATGAAATAGCTCATTATGGTTCACTACAGAAAGAAGTGAGCAGCATCAGGCTTTGGAAGTCCCCTTGGGCTGAAAACGGTGAGAGCCTGGGAGAATGTCTGAGGGAGGTGTTGCTCATACTTCATTTTCTCTGTCTTTCTTTTCTTTCTATTTCTTTTACCCATTGTATCCTTAGTGTTGAAAAGGTTTTCTAAGCAACCCTCAAAGGTGTCAACTTTGTTTACAAAGCTGATACCATGTTCACTGGACTACAGGAGATTAGTGGGAATGAATAGCAAGCAAATCAAAATTGAAAGTATAATTTTGAGATCTGACCCTGAAAATAACAAAATGCACCATGTACATACTCAAAGAAAAACATTCTTATTCTTATTTTGGTTTTGCTCTCTCTTCTAGTTCCTCCAAGTCTGGTGTGCTTTGCTCTACTTCCTCACAACCAGCTCCAGAATGTGTGAGAATACATGAGAATCTCAACTTCTTTTTTTTTTAGTGTACATTTTTCAGTCTGTGTGTTAACTGAGAAAATCTGAATCTTATAGATTGAAATACTGCAAAATAGAATACACTGTTTTGAGCTGAAAGGATTGAATATATTTTGTCTAGAGATATTCAGTCCAGCATCATGATTTTGGATGATCTCTTCCATCTTTCTGAATGCATGAGAGCTGACAATAAAACCTTATTAACCTTCAATCATCAATTTGTTTTCTTTGAAATCAAAAGTAACAAGTTCATGGCCTTCCAAACTCTGAGTAACTCCCTCTTCTGTGTACACTGGGAATCACAGGGTATAGCTGGGTTGCTCTGATCTTTTGGGAAGAGGCCTAGGATGTTGGATACCTAAGATACCTATATTACTGTGAAGATTTGAGATTTATTCCTGCTGAGCCAACTTCTTTTACCTTTATTCCCCAGATACAGATCCCCCTATTGTCCCCTAAGATTTCTGAGATTGGAGTGTGTTAATGGGGGGGGTATACTACACATTATCAGAAATGTGTGGGCAAATTTGGCTACACCTGTGCTGTCCATTTGACTTGAGGGAGGCTGCGCCCTATCAACTACTTCATCTTATGCTCAACAAAGTCAACAATGAAGCTCCTACCATCCTCAACTGTGCAGGATCAGGGGCAAACTGGGGGCAGAATGTATGATATTATTCTAGATTTAAAACTATTAGCTTTCATATGTTCCCAAATTTTTTGGTACATAAAATGATTGTTAGAACTATGCATGAATTTTTGAAATTCTGCTCAAAAGGACTTGTTGCTTCAGAATGTTAGCCGATTAAAAGATTTTTTCAGATGAAATTATTGGCTGTTGTAGCTGTAGCTTTTTCTTGCTTTCACCCCCTCCCTTGTGCTTAATTGTATGCATGCAAATGGTTTCATTGACTGCTTTGGAGGGGTGCGAAAAGATCTGCCTGAAAAAGTGTTCTGTATAAAATCACAAGGGGGAAATTAAAAGAATGCCTACCAATCTGTTAAAAAAAATAAAATCGCCCAAGTGTGTGGTATCAATTTCCAGGGTGTTTTCAAGAGCCCCTAATGCAGTCCTAAGTAAGTCTTCACTGCCAGTTTAAAAGAAGAATTTGTCTGAGAAAAAACAAAGCAAGAGCTACCACCAAAAATGAAGCGCACCTGAAAAACCAAACTTTCTTTGAAAAGGTGCACTTGCAGCTTTTGCCAGACCATGCTGCAAAAGGTGATGCAGTTGCAGCCATCTTTTCCCTCCTGAGTGCCCCTGCCTTTTTCTGCATCTGTATTAAATGCCTGGCTGTTATCCACTCAGCACAGTAGGGTCACTAAAGATCAGATGATGTTCTTTCAGTCAGCCAGGACTGAGCGAAATCCAGCACCTATGTCTGGAGATGGAACCCTGGTTCTGCACCATCAGGAGGCACAGACCCCTCAAAATGGGAATGGGAGCAACCATGGGGTTAAAGTTAAATCTGTGGAGATGTTTTCAGGACGTGGGCTGCTGCTACAGAGGGCAGGAAAACGTGTGTGATGGGTGGACTGACTCTGCAGCTAAGCTGTCCTGCTGCCCTAAATATGTGAGTCGCTCTGTGCCAGGGTACCCCTTTGGGTACTGGGAATGCTGTCGTTCTCCTCCTCTCTGCAAGTGAGGGAGAGGCATAAGGTTTGCAAGGCAGTCAGAAATCTCCATTTTAGCAGTAGGACAGCTGTACGAAGATGTATAGTTATTATAGACATATATATAGCAAATAAACCCGACTGGAATCAGGACATCAAAAGACTGATGCTCTCTCCAAAGTATTCATCCTTTAAGTACTGTGTCTTTCTTTCTTTCTTGTTTTGTTGCCTGCCTATTAGTGTGCTAATCTCTTGGGGGAGATTACTGAACAAATAGCTGTTGGACAAAAATAATGACAGGAAAGGAAAGCACACACACACAAAAAATCTAAGAAATGGAGGAGAGGCCGGTGATTGCAGAAGCAGAGATGTATGAAATCACACACCAGTTTCAGAGTGAAGGAGGGCAAAAATACAAATTTCCCTATAGGCTAAAGAGAATGAGAAACCAGCTCTGCAAAGAGGGAGCTCAGCACCCTTGCAGGATCTGTCCATGTCTTCCCCAAAACCATGTGAAATCACATCCTATATTAGAGCAGCAGCTGTCACTGTCCAATTCCCCTCTTCACTGTTCCTGAGAGGGAGATGGTTGCTGTCCTTGTGAATGCTTCAGATTAAAACAAATACTTCCAAGCTAAAAAGCCTGAGTGTGAGCTGGGACAGAACCACATCCTCCATGGATTTCATGTGGATGGGACGCAAGCAGCATACCTGAACCCATGGCTGGTTCCAGCTACCCTCTGGACCTCCATCAGTCCCGAGCCCAGCATCCACAGCCCCCAGTCCTGGCCTCAGTGGAGGCATAGCTCAATGTGAGGCAGAGCCCTAACTGATTTTCCAGCTAACTCGTTCAGAAAACAAATCTATTGTCCACATTACGTGCCGCACAAATATTGTCGCTTCCTGGGAGAGGCTGTTTATCTATATTTGCCTAGGATTGCTTTTGAACTGGACATTGAACCCATTTCCATGCAATGATTAACACTGGTGGTGGAGCAAACAAAGGGAAGCAGCTTGGAGTGAGCTGGTTTTAAAAGAAAATAAGAAGAAGCAAAAAAAAAAAAAAAAAATCCCTGTGGACTGAAAATGCTACAGTCAAGGGAAGGCATTCTGTAATCTGGGAACAGTCCTATATATAGCAATATGCCTGAGTGCCTCTGGGGAGCTGAAGCACTTATAAATCTCACGTATTAGATGGAGGCAGAGTACAGCACTCTCTCTGTTCATATGGAGGTGGCTGTTTCTAGTGGTTCTTGTGCGTCTTGGAGTAATATCCCCGTACTCCAGGCTGATGTTTTAAGAGAATAAATCCTTTTTGCTTTTGTTCTGGTCTCTTTGGCTCTTTCCTAATTTCTTTTCTGTTTTGTATACTGTTTGCTTAGTTTGGAGAGACGGAGAGCAGACTGTTAGCTTGATGACTAGACTTGCACAGTTTTTTTTGTCAGCTGATATTTGTAGGGGAAAAATAGCTTAGCAAGAAGGAAATCTGTTCGCAGATTTGGAGGAAATTTGGCAAGTTGTTTCAAGCAGGACATAAAAAGGATAAATTCAATACATATTTTTTAATTATCTTTTAAAAAATGTTTATCTGTGGGAATAACTTTTTTTCTTAAATGGGTGTGACCTGGTTTTGTTATTGTATTTTGTGAAAAGTATAGAAGATAACCCAACATAGACGTGTTAAAAAATAAAATACCTGAGGGTTTTTTTTTAATACAAAAATAACAAATTAAATTTTGAGCTTAACCTAAACTTTTTTTTCTTTTTTTTTTTTCTTTTTTTTNTTTTTTTTTTTTTTAATCTGCACTGGTGAAAAAAATCTCAAACTTCCTAAGCAAGACTTGAATAAGTGTGTGTAGTTCTGATTTCTCCCTGGAGCTGCAGTCCCTGGCTTTCACTGCAACCTCTGTCACTAATGTGCCCTATGTCCTTGCCCAAGTCACCAAATCTCTCACTAAAGGTTTCTTTCTCCACACGTGTGTGTGCAGTGCCTTGCACAGAGGGGACTGGTTTTGGTAGTAACCTGAAGGTGTCACTACTACACAATGAATACTGGTACCCACCATGTCCTGCTTTTTAGCAGCAGGATGGCTGCACTGCAGCTACAATGAATATGCAAAAAAAAAAAAAAAAAAAAAAANAAAAAAAGGCAATAGGTATCTCAAAGTACCATTTTAGCACTTAAAAGACACCAATATATTGACCCACTTATGTCAATATTTATTCCTTAGCAGCTGCATTACTTGTGCTTATAAACCCCTAACTTCCATTAAAATCAGTGACAAACTCCCATTGACTTAAATGGTGCAGAATAGAGCCCTAAATCTTTAATGTAGTCATGTGCATTTCTCTGTTTTTTCTAGATAATGTAACCACTACAATGTAAAAATACATCTATTATATGCACTTTGCTCAATTATCTGTAAATGTGACAGTAATCACCCGTTCAAATTATATGCTGTATATCAACAAGTTATTTCTATTTAGTGATAAAGAAAAAAAAAGTTCATAAAAAGTTCTTTTCCAAGAATGCAAATGTACCTCTGTGTAGAAATTCCCAGCTAAGAGCTAAGATGGTCTATAAATATTAATTCTTCATAACATCTACCAAGACTGTCTCACACTAGAAATTTCACTCCGAAAGATTCAATCCTTGCGCAGTCACTGCATGCAAATTTTCTTCAGTGCCTTTACATCCTCTCATTAACAGCATCAACTTGGTTAAAATAAGGCTGGCACTTACACCAAATGCTGTCACTGAGCATGGCAGGTCCTTCTCAACCTCACTGCAGCCTGATCCTGCAGCTGGGATCAGGTTATGGACAGTTTTACTTCCCGTAATCTGCAGCTGCTCCTGAAGCGCTTTCCCCGCTGCTTCCCCGCAGTGTTATCCTCATCCGGCAGCCGTGAGGGCATCTTCTGGACTGCTGTGGCTTCCACAGGCTTGGTGGGCAAAAGATGTCACACTGGTGCCTAAATGTCCCTTCTGGCTACCCTCACAAGCCTCACCCTCGCCAGTGGGTGGCAAATCAAGAGATTGACCCTTGCAGCTGCGGAGGGCTTGGTCATCTCAAAGGACAGAAGTGGAGGAGAACAGTTTCCCCAGCTGTACTTGCAGCCTTTCTCACACACTGACAGCTCCCCTGTTTTCCCTACCCACATCTGGAACTCCTGATTCCTTAAAGGAAGGGGTGAAGGGCTGCAGAGGTGTCTACTCTGTAAAGATACATCAGCAAAGCAGACCCTTTCAAGCCAGGAATCAACCCAGTACTGCTGTCAGAGCAAACAAGATCCAAGGACATACCTCCCTCCTGGCATTTCTCAAGTTGGGGTAAAGAAGAGCTGGAAGGGCAAGAAGGGAGCTAGTGGGAGACAACCCCAGATGGCTGTCACACTGTCACATTTGCTGGGTTTGTAAGCCAAGACCAAAACCCCCTCAGCTGCTGCTGAGCCCCTTCTCATCCCGGGGTCTTGCCTGGGAACCCAAAGTGGCTGGGGAGGTGAGATGGCTGCCAGCCACATTGCTGAAAAACATCTCAGCACCAACTCACACTTGCCCTGTCTGCCAGTATCCATCTGCTATCTCCTGTCTCCTGCCTGGCATCCCAGCATCTTGAGGCTGGAGGTGCTGTTTGTCCCCCATACGTACAGCACCCAGCAGTGAGGCTCAGCCCCAGCAGAGGTGATAAACTTTTGCCCAAAGTCAGGGCAACCCTATGTCATCTGCAGCAGGAGGGTGCATTTAATGCAGAGAGGACTCTGAACTGCCCTGTATCTCTTTCCTGTCTACACACCATCATGTGGATTTTATTACACCCTAAGAGGAGACACAGACTCATCCCATGTGCCCCCCAAAAGCTGTCTCACCACACCCTCTAAGAAACAAAAAACCCACACAGGAGTAGAGACAGCTCGGCCAGCAGTGGTGTTTTTAGGCTTGGTCTGCAGTCAGATTTGAAAGATGGGAATTAATATGTGTTAATCCTGCAGCCTTGTTGATGCAACGTCTAAATAGCTTATCCGAATTAAACACTCACAGCCCTGGCTGCCCGAGCCTATTACTGCCTTTCAGCTAATGCCTCTAGAGAAGGTCCTAACCAAGACAGAACACAAAATAAAACTTCAGACAGCCTGATCTGAAGCAAGGGATTTTGGAGAGGGAGAATGAGGGACACAGATTGCATCTCAAGTGACCCTGATGCTCTTTTAACTGGCAGGTTTCCTGTCGTCCTGGCAGGTAAATGCACTGAAAAGCATAGCCACAGTATAGTGACTCATGGTCCTCTAGAAAACTCTCCCTGTGTGCTCCAAATCCTCTCTTCAACCCTGCAGTATCAGAGCCAGCAGGCTTGTAGGAGATGAACTTAAATCAACGCCTTCAGCATAATTTTTTGGGTAGGCTTTAAACCTGTTCCGTGAATCAAAGGAGCTGTATCGGCATAAGGGCTCCCCCATCCCATTCCCCTAAATAATTGCATCCAAACTAGCAGTCCATGATGGCTGTAATCTTTTTGGAGAGTGTAACACACACACTCAGCTTTTGCAACATCTTCTGGTCCCAGTGACTTTGCAGTGGCTTTTGGAAGGTTTGGTCC
This sequence comes from Peucedramus taeniatus, assembly GCA_013400575.1. Classification (NCBI taxonomy): domain Eukaryota; kingdom Metazoa; phylum Chordata; class Aves; order Passeriformes; family Fringillidae; genus Peucedramus; species Peucedramus taeniatus. Next base: position 31,472 of record WBNO01005334.1, on the reverse strand, counting down.
TGGCCCCTCCTGTTGTTCTGTAGCTGCCTCTCTAATTACGTGACTTTTAGTGTATGGGTAAGAGAGATGAAAACGGTCCCCAGCTGTCCTGGTTCTGAGAAACTCAAGCCTGATCCTTCCCTAAGTAACACTGCCCTGGCAGCCCATCCCAGGCAATAGGGAATTATCTGTGGGGAGTAAAGGTGGAAGAGGAGAATGTCAGACAGCCCCTCCTGGAAAGATTTATAAATGCATCATAACCGACTTCACAGGCTTAGTGCCTTGGAGAGTAATTGAAAGAGATGTTCCATATTGATCTTTTCAGAAAGTTCAGTTTGTCTAATCCATCCCCTCCCTAGAGCCGGGTGAAAAATGCTTGAACTTGTAGTGCTGGGGTTGGATTCTGCTCTCTGTCACCTGGGTGTAAACTTAGGGAGGAAACTCTGAAGACCATGGAAGCTTCTATGGTGTAAAGAAGAGCAGAAGCCAACCTCAAGCATAGAAGAAATGTGCTGGTGTGTGTCTGTAGCTGGGCTTGTTTTAAGGAAAAACATTTTTGCCACTGCAGGTTTCCAGCTATTTCATGGGGTGGACATTGTGTATCCATATTGTGATGTGAATGCTGGGGATTTATTGCACAAAATATGGAGAAGAAAGATGATTTTGTGATTAAGAAATCAGACTGGAACTTGTATAATCTGTGTTTAATTCCCAACCCAGCTGTAGATTGCTGCTCTGCCCTTGGATAAGTTATTTATGCTTGGATCCATAAAGCTATTTAGGTATCTAACACCCATTGATTTCAATGGGAGTTGGGCTCTAAGTGCCTTTAAGGATCTGAGTCTTAATCTCTGTGCAGCTCTGGGTTAGGAACCCAACGTGTTTGATCACGATCTGGTAGTTCTTTTCTCCTACAGGACGTGTGCTGGTTTGTGTCCATTTGGAATATGGCATCTCTGTAAGTGCCTGTACAGCATCTAGCACAGTGCATTTTTGATCTCAGCTGTTGCTGAAAAAATGTAATGCAAATATGATCACAAATGCCAAAAAACCCCTAACCCAAACATCCAACACATACTGAGGATTAAACTAAAAGAAAAAAAAAAACTAAGGACTTTATTATTATAGTCTATTTGTTAATGTCCTCTTGTGCTTTAAAAATTATCAGCAAACACCACGTATTTTGCTGTGCATTGATCTCCCTTGGCCTTTTCAATTATTCAGTTCTTCTAGTGACCCTTCCTCAAAACATCTCAATTATTTTACAAGTGTGAACTAGGCTGCGCATCTTGCCCTCCCAGACATGGGATTACTACCTTGCTTACTTTGCAGTCCAGGAAACTGAGTCACAGAACTTTGCCCCAGACAAAGGGTACATAAATAAACACTTAGGTCTTGAAACTGCAAAACATCCCCATAAATGCTACCCTAGAATAGACACACATTCTCCTTGTTTTGGTCAAATTTACAAGTATCCAAATTTTAAACACGTCCTCTGGGACAGGAGTCACAGTTCCACTCTTCCGGCTACTAAACCACTCCTTTATGACACCTCTGTCTGCACCTCACCAGGTTTGTTTTTTTCCTAATAACAGCACTCAGCACCCTAAAGCTGTCCCTCTCCCTCAGTAAGAGCAGGCAGTGCATGGTCCTTCATGCCAATAGGAACACAGAATGAAACAACCACAGAGAACGCAGTGTTTTCTGGGTTTGTAGAGTGTGCAAATAAGAAACTGTTTAAACTTTGTGGCAGATACACGAGGGGACATGTGGCAGTGTTTGCACAGCACGAGGGCTGCAGGTGTATCCTTTGATGGTAGCCACCAGGGACAGATGGGGCAGGAGAGTTTTCTCTGTTCTCACTCCCTTGGGCTGCTCCACCCTGTGCAGGACGTGTGGGGAAATTCCCAGCCTGCAGCTGAAGGTTGGGGTTTGCTGGGACTCTGTCACAGCTGTTTCTTACTGCACCTGAACATGCTTCCAGGAAGTGTAAGACATGTCCATGGATGAACACTGGAATCTTCCTGTCTGGGGCACAACTTCCTCAGAAAAAGTGACTATCCTGGCTATACCTCCACTTTTTTGAAGTGCAAATTCCTAAACTTGTGGCAGTTCCCTCCTGCTCTTTGGATTTCAATATCCCCAAGGGGCAGATCCTCTCTGAGGAGGCAAATTATGCTGTCTGGGGAGCACTGAAGATGAGCAGGGAGCCAGAGACATCCAGTGCTTCCTGGCTGTAATGTTCATATCCTCATAAAAGAATAAGAGGGATTTGAAGGAACTGCTACGGCCTTATTTTGAAACAACCTTTTGGTACAAAGAGATGGATTCATTTAAATTAAAAGGAGGCTTGGAATGCCGAATGGTGTTGCAATACAGCTAAGGCTTGCTTAACCAGGATGATGTGGGGAGAATCTCACCAGGAGGAAGCCATTATCCTTATCATATCCAGGAAAATGGGAGCAGTTCCACCTGGCGTTTCATTCATGTGAGTGTTGCTGGTGGGTTTAAAGCTCTTTTGGTTTTCTCATGTGTACAGGGAAAAAGCAAGAACCAATGTCTGAGCTCTCCAAATAAATTAAAGGACTTTTTTTTCCTCTGCTTAGTTACTCTCTCTGTCACATCCTTTTGCTCTCACTCTTTCCTTTCTCCCCTGTAAAAAATAATCAGTGCAAAACAAATGAGTGAAAAGCCAGCATCTCACCAAATCATCTTTGTGCAAAGGTTTAATTTCCTGTCCTGCTGTGTTTTTGTGTGTATGTGTTTTTCTTTTCCTCAAAGGAAGGAAGGAAATAAGAAAAAAAAGCAATGGTAGAAAAAAATAAAGAGGCTCAAGAACCTGACAGACAATAAAGAGAAAAGATGTTTAGGAAAAGAGTGGCCTGAGTACATTTTTCTTGTACCAAAATCATCAGCCACCTCTGTAAGGATCTGGAGAGGAGGGTAAAAACAGGTGGTGTGTATCTGAGAAATGAAGTTTGGCATCCCTACACCCTCCCTTCCAACTCAGAGGAGGGTCTGAGTTGGAAGCACTATGTGCCACATGAGATAAGCTATGGGAGTACATTAGGGACTTGCAATAGATGACCACTGGCAGAGGTGGTTTTTTTTTTTTTTTTTTTGTTTTGTTTTTTTTTTGGTCTCAGCCTGTTGTGGAGGCAGGTAGGGCTGGATAGCACCCCCGACCAGGCAGTGTGAGAGTTGGAGTATCACTAGTCCTCCCTGGAGAGAAGCTGGGATGCTCTCTGGCAGGATGAGAGCAGTGGGTGAGTGTGCGCAGCAGAACAGAGAGGAAGGAACCACAAAGTGGCAGCATTGTATCTGGTGTGTGGAAGAGACAGCCAGAGTCAAGCGAGCCTGACCTTGGTCCTGCCTGTATCAAATTCGACCTGACTTATTAGGAGAGGGTCACTGCCAAAGGCAACATATGGGGAGTAAACTTTGTTCTCAGGTACTGGTGCCTCAGAACTGCCCCTCTCTGGAGAAGAGGGAAAAATACGAAAAAAAAAAAAAAAAAAAGAAAAAAAAGGATGGCTTGATTATTATGCACCAAAACATGCTGGATTCCCTTAAGCAAGAATCTGGAAAAATATTACTGTTAAGAAATATCTGTTTACGCAGTATGTGCAAGTCCAACAAGGTCTTATCCCTGATACTTCAAGTGACTGTCAATTGCTAACCTTTTGGAATATCTCAAAGTTCCTTACAGGGAAATTTTATTTATTCCATTTTGTAAAGCAAGAAAAGCAAGAATCAGAAAGGCAATGCCAACAAGTTAAGTACCTTGAAATTTTTAAATCGATTCAAATTTAGTGTCCAGCTTGAAACACCAATTGTGCTAGGGACCCCCTTTCCCAAAGCATGTACATAACGAGCACACAAAACATGTAGGCACTAAAACCAGTGGCAGACAGTTTTAATTTTTCTCTAGAAATTACTTGCTCAGCGTCTACAGAGTAAACCAACAGCTGAGCTAGGGAAAAAAAAAAACCCAAACAACTATGTCTCCTAACTCACATCTCTCAACAGGACCGTGTGTTAAAAGTCTAGAAAGGGCTATGAAGCACAGGCTGTGCCTTTGGAAGCATCTGGGTGAGGTGGGTGGCTTTTCTGGGTTGACTCCAGCAGCTCACCTGGAACGGAGAGGGAATGAGCCACCAAAACAGCCAGCTTGCTGATGAGGTTCATTTAGTCTGCCGCTCCTCAGAAGGACTCCTGTGCCTCTCTTTCTCCACCCCTTAGAGAGAGAATGTGTCCCACTGGGGTGGAGGGGGGGGAAGGAAAATGCATTTGGGTTGTATAATTTGAGCACGAAGCTGACATAAAAATAAGGGCTTCATCATTTGGGCTTGGCGAGGGAGGGGAAGAGGGAAGAATTGGAGGAGGGGTAAGGAAATAACAATTTGCTGTCTCCTGAAGTATTGTTTAATGCTTTACTTAAAAACACTGACAGCTTCTGCACAGCTGTATCCACGATAGAAGCAGCTTGCTGGCACATTGATAAAGTATTAAGACAAGCAGAGATCTGGGCATGATACAAAGATGAGAGCTCCTCGCAGCTGAATTAAGGCGACGCGCACAAAGTAACCGTTACCTGGCAAAGGATCGTTTTGATGCCAGTGTCTTTTGTTTTGATTCCAGATCAAAGGGAGGAGGATAGGTGGTTTAGGGCTGGCACTCTGAGCTGCATGGCTAACTTATCTGTGCCATTAAAGCAGGCATCACATTGCCTGCTGGTAAGCAGAGAAAGATTTGAAACACATGAGGGAGGGATGGGAGACAAGGGGGAAAAGCTGCACCAACACTGTACTGGGAAGATGTGATGTCTGGAGTCCTGCAGAAGAGTGTTTAAATACCTGCCTTTCTTTTTTAAAGAACCCTGGGTGCAAAGTCCTCCTGCTGTTCTCAGTCTGGATAATCTCACTCCAAATCCAGATCTAAGGTTGTCTCTACTCTTAGGAAGCCCTGGTTCCTGTGTTGGGACACCCTCTGAATCTGCAGAGCCAGTGTAACAACAACTGGTCATAGAAAATATTATCCCAATGGAATAGCCACGGTCATATTGGTTTAAAAATGCCTAATGCCAGCATGCTTTTACTCTTTCACATTTTCTATATTTGTTGTACGTCTGTGTACTTATATGGGAGTTGTGACCATTTCTGTATAGGTACTACAACATCTCTAACAGAGAAGTTTTGTCATCCTGATCATGCTGCTGCAGTTAAAATAGTGCAGTTTCCTCCTTCCACAGACCTAGACACAATCCTGTAAGATGGCAAGCCCTGTCAGTTCCTGCTGGCTTCAAGGGAACCTCAAAGCTTCTGTTCTGAGGGTCTCAGCAATTCTCTCTGCACCCCAAAGGAGAATTGGGCCCCAGGTTAATAAAAAGTAGGGCAGCCTTATCCTATCAGCTGCCTGAGAGGGTGCCTGGCATTTTGAGGATGAGCGACAGAGAAAATTCAAGTTACCAAGGCAATGGGAAACCTCAACGTAGTGAAGACAGACGTAAAAAATACATGCTAGATCCACACAGCTGCTCTGAGACAAACTCACTGCATGCCCTGCCTTGGTTTCCCACAGGAAAAAGCTTCCTTTAAACCCATTCTCTCTAAAGTGTGAGTGGTATCTGGTTTGTGTTGCATCGAAGTCAAATAGATTGGCTTTTCTGCTGCCTCTGCTGGAGCTTCCATGGAAATGAGCTGTGCAGTGTGAGATCCCAGCCCAGCCCATACACACTTGGAAGGGAGAAAGAGATCTCAGACTCTTTCCCTTCTTTATTTCTCCCACCAGACTGGGCCAAATCTTGGTCTCATTTATATCACAGTAATCCTGGAAGAAATTAATGAAAGTCATTTCTTCTAGATTTACACAGATATAACCAAGAGGAGAATTCATCACCATGTCTTCATCGATGGTTCATAAGCAAACAAAATACTAAGGCCTCCTTTATCTTGACAGCACAAGATGGCTCAATAAATGTAAAGCACGTGTTACATAACAGTAGAATAATCTATGGTATTGAGGGCTCACAGATTCTGAAAGTCTTTTCCACTTGCAGTGGAGGGGGGGCAGGAATTAAACAGGGAGAAAAATATATATTGAATAAAGTGCTTGTTGCAGAATATTTTTTTTAAATACAGAACTGTGAAACCTAAAGTAGGGCAATACCCTCCCTTTCAACAATACTTTGACTTCCTACAGTCAGCAGATGCAATATGCATAGGATTCAGAAAGATCCCATTAAAATTCATTAAACCGTGTTTCCAGCTATTTAGTAAATTTTGAAGAAAAGAAACCTATTGCCTCTTCTGCTCCATACGATGGCCTCTTTGAATGCAATTAACCCTTCATTCATGGGTCCTTCTATCCAACTAATCTCCCACCCCGTGCCTTCCGATGCATTTTTAATACCTCAGCTAATACTGCCACCTAAAATCCTCCAGCAGACACCATGCAATAGAGCTCTTTGCGCAGGCAAGGAACTGTAAATCTCCATAAACAGTGCTTGAATGAACAGCAAATTCAGATAAGTGATGTGTTCTTTTTCATGGCTTCCAGTTCCAAATGGGGGATGCTCTTCATCCTTCAACGTAGATTTTTATCCAGCAATTATTGTGGTTTCATACCTACCCAAGGGATTTAGCCACTGGGTTTGGGGAGGCTGGGCAAGAAAGGGTGTAAAAATGTGCAAGGGAGCATAAATAAATAGTGAAACAATAAAGAAAGATCTAGTAGTACACGCAAATAAATATTCAAAATTTTAAAAAGAAAAAAAAAAGGAAAAAAAGAAGAAAAGAATAAAGGATAAAGATCCAGAAAAATCAGAAGACGCTTTATGAAGTGTCAGATTTATCTGTCTGAAGTGTAAAACTGTTTTCTTTATTAGATGGTTGACAGAGACTCAGGACCCAATCTGGTCTCATCCTGAGTTCGATAAACTGTGACCAATTTCAGATTGGAACTCCTATTTACGGAGGTGCTAAGTGGAGAGGGGGATTATATCATGCAAAACAGAAGCAACCAAAAATATTCCTATTTCCCCCATCCTCTTTTCCCATCTGATAAATGAGCTGGTTTGTCAAAACAGGGAGTGGAACTGGAGGGGCCAGGGAAAAGGATTTGCTATAAAAAATAAAACAGAAGATGAGGACTGAAAATATTCTGTGTTTCTGTTTTCTTGAAGCAAATCCCATTCCCAAACCAAATCTAATCAGAATCTGTCCATGAACAAAGAATTCAGAAAGGAAATGTTTTGAAATATAGAGGTGGTCTCAGCCTGATCCACCCTGCAAGGTGTTCAAGGTACACAGTGCTTCTTTCATTATTTCACTGTTCTGTCACAGCTATGAAGGAGTGTTATTTCTGAGTCAGAATTATGCTTTTCACTTGGCTTCTGTAACACCCCTACGCTTAATTATTTCATCTGAACTACAGATTTCCACAGATCCAGCAAAGCATTTAAGCACCTGCTCAACTTTAAGAACCTATTGCGTTCTGGGAGGCTTTCCACAATGTGAATTAAGCGCACACTTTGCTGGATGGACAGCTCTATACCATAACTACATTACATCTGGAAGAGAGCCATACTCTTCCCCAAAGGATTCGCTGCTCTCCACTACATCAGTCTAAAATTTTTCCATAAGTGTATGTGCCTTTTTTAATTGAAGATTTTGTCAGTCTAATCAAACCCTCGCACGGTGTTTGCGAGGAGTCTTGGACAACTTGGAAAGGACTGATCCTGGCACTTCAGAACGGGACAGAAGCATTACAGTTTGTGTATCGATGTGAGTATCACCCTAAGCCACTGGGAAGCCAATCTGAAATCTGCCTGCTTAACAGAGAGGCACTGCTACTGCCTTGCTCTGCCAAATCAGGGTATTTTAAAGAGATAGCAGAGTGTTTCTGTTTAAAATTCGCAATGCATCTGTACAGAGGATGAGAGTTTCAAAGTACGGCACAAGTCTTACTTTATGGGGAGGTATTATTCTCATTGTTCTTCCAGAGCTGGAAAAGGAGGAGAAAAAAACGTAGAGGAGCTCAACTCTGCAAAATTTGTGGACCTGAGTGGCAGGCTAAGAGCTACACAGCAAGCTGTGGAAAAATATCAGCAATCAAAAGCCAAAAATCTGGTCTCCGAGCTTCCTGTTCAAAGACATGCAATGTACTATCCTCCTACCCAAGAAAGAGTGGCAAGTGTCCACTAAAAATTTAGAGGCTAATGTCTACATAGGGGGATATGTTGGCTACCTCACACTCCAGTGGCACTGGGCATGTTGCCTGTAATGCCATGGAAATGTGTGTACAATTAACAGCAAAGTTCAGTCGCTGCAAGAAGATGTGTATGGATTCATCCACTTTAATTTTTTCCATGATTTAAGCATTAGGTACCAGGAAATTAATCTGGGCAATAGTCAAGACAATCTGCAGAGAGCTGGGTCCAGTGTTGCTAAAACAAGCTGGCTGAAATGAAAAAGTGCAGCTGTGACTCTCTTGCTGATACCAACACACAAACACACGCACGCAGACAAAAACCGGCCCTTATTCCCATTATTTATGGACACAGATGAAAAGCCAAAGGGGGGCAAGGTAATGCACACAGATGCTGATTAGCTGGAGATTATATTGATGATGTAATAAAAATTCACTTTGCCTCTTAAGCTGCACCAGGACAATCAAAGAGAGATTAGATAAAAATCAGAGAGAATGAATAATAGAAGGGAGAGGTAACATTGTAAACCATAACTCCCTGCAAAATGTTCTACCTTTGACTGTCCTCAGTCAGAATAAATAAGAGCTGGAGGGTGTAAATACAGCCCAAATGTACAGAAGAAGGAGGCAGATGTGGCTTTGTAAGTGTATTATTTATCAACAAGCAGCCAGATACGCACATTTACCTGAACGGGTTTGCAAATACACACATACACATATCTACAAGCACACACCTTTCTAACCCTGTTGAAGAGATTATGAGAGGGAGTGCAAGAGAGAAAACATATTTGGAGAGGGACAGATGGACAGTGAAATGGATGGGGCGAACAGTTAACAGCATACAGGAAATTATCTGAGTGAGAAAGATATGAACTTGTTGGGAAAAATCAACTCTGTCTCTACTTGGCAGGGTAAAGGACATACATTTGGAGACCCACAGGCACACCGATTTATCCAGACGTACACCCATGTGGATCCCTGTCTGAAAGAAGAATCCCGCCACCCACAAAAGGTCTCCATCAGGGAAAGACAGGAGAAAACTTTCCTCTGTTAGAGTGCTTGCTTGAAAAGGAACAGAACTCCTGCATGTCTAACGTTGGTTTAAGTTTACTGACCATGTTTAATATTTGATTAAACCTTTGGCATAGCTGACTATCCTGATCTGAATAGATGATCCGACGCTTTCCCTGGTAGTAAAGCCAAGCATAAGTAATAGCTGTCCTCTGACTACTGCTGCCTTATGCGTACGAGCCAGATTTTGCTGTGTCTGAAAACCTGCTATCTGCTTCTGGATTCCTTTCTGCTGCTCAGTATTTTCAGCAACACTTTATGAAATCAAACAAACAAATAGAAAAAAAAAAATCACACCAAAATACTTCTCCCAGCCATGAAGGGGGCTGCAATTTATTCATAGCTGTGGAAAAAAAAAAATCTTCCTTCCAAAGTCTTCCCTGGCTTAAACATTTTACCTGTTGTCCTTGTTGTACTTTTTGCCTGTGGTTTGCATTATTACTTGCTAAATACATTAGAAAATGCTCATCAGCTTGCTCGGCAGCTTGGGGATGTTTGTGTGGTTGCCCACACACATACGCACACACACATACACGCAGCAATTTTTTAAATAAATCACAGTCACAGGGGTGAGAAGAGGGCATGTGGTGCTTTGGAAGGGAGCAGAACAGCAAAAAAGGAAGGACATCTCCAGGATCAGAAAACAGGGGCTGTCAGAGTTTCTCTGCACCTCTCAATGCCTGTGAGATGGCCACCGCCGCTGATCACAGAAACTGAGAGGCAGGGACACCAACCCAAGGTGCTTTTTCCCTTGTCCACCTAGGTGAGAAAAAGTCTAATCCCTCAAGACAGACAAAAACCAGGTCTAAATTACCAGCCTACATGCTTTACACCTCAAATGAGACAAGCCTTGCTGGGAGAGGTAATATCTTTTATTAGACTGAGTGATACAATTGGAAAAAAATAGACAAGCTTTCAGGCACACAAGAAAGTCTGTCTTTTTTTTTTTTTTCCAGCTATATCAGCTGGACTAATAAAAGATATTACCTCTCCTTACAAATTTGGTCTCATTTATAACCTTAGACCATCACTGCTAAAGCTACAGCATGACTTCTGACTTAAATATACACAAAGCTCTTTGCAAAGCTGGATATCATGAATTCCTCTTTACACATAGCAAACTAAGAAGGAACAAGGTCTAGGAATGGGATCAGGTAGGATACGGAAGGTTAGTAAGAGGACTGGGCTAGAAACAGGCTCCTAATCCCTTCCTACCTACCTCTGAATGAAGAAGACTCTGATGCAACACCACATCAAATGCTTATTTTGCCTTCTTGCATTAATTTTGGATTGCTAGAGAGAGGTTCTGGAAGTGAAGTTCTGGTAGTTATGTTACAAAACAGCAAGAAAAAATATGTTTGCAAGAAGCTGAAATGTAGTCCCAGAACGGATTGCCAGGGATCGTTAAGAATAAGATCACAATTTTTAGAATTCAAAGGAAAACATACACAGGATCTTTGTTCAGGTGTGAGAAACAGCTGCTGATTTAATGAAACAAGCAAAGTTAAAAAACAAAAAGGTGCAATTGTCTTGGTGAAATTAAAGGCTTACTGCACTATTTTAATTTTTTTTGTAATTTTTGAAAAAGGGCATTGAGCTTCAAACCCCAAAAGGGGAAAAAAGAAAAAAAAGAACATTTTACTGTCTACTCTCTTAGTAGTTTACATACAGATATGTGTCTGTTTGTATATCTGTGTTTCTGCATAGTTCGTGAGTGCAGGTCTTTCTGCTACTACCCATGGCTATTTTGCTTTCTGAAAATATGGACAGCATGGCTTCCATTTCCCAAAACCTGCTAGGGAAGGAGATGAGAGAAGAGAGGAGAGATAGCTAGCGTGGTCGTAGAGAACCCAGGTGGTGACTCGTGGCATGAACTGGTGAAGTGTTTCCTGCAAGGGACGGTGCGAAGGCAGAACATCGGTACAGAGCTGAACCAAGGCAAGAGGAGTGTGAACAGCGATGGTGAGAGCTGGGGGAAATGATCTGTAGCTTGGCTATGGAAAATAAACTACTCATGAGCACGGTAAGCTGACAAGTGGGAATGGGCAGCGAGCCTGGAGCGGCACCTGGGAAAGGGATCTTGGAGTGGATCTAAGCCGTGGTCCACACACCCACACCTGTACCTGCAACCAGGCAAGGAGGGCTGGGAAGCCAGGATGAAGAGCTGGTTTTGGATGCAAGCTCAGAGAGTGAAAGCCTGGGTGCCGCACTTGAACAGCAAAGTCAGGGGCCAAGGATAGAGGCCTGAGCGAGGGGAGTGAGCTGCTCACCCGGCAGTCAGACCTGTATCTTTTGTCACAGCAGGGTCATCTGGTTTGCTGGTGGCTCAGCTATATCTTTTTGAATTAAGAAGCTGCTGCCAGAAGTCCTGTCCCTGGATCGGTGCAGAGGAAAAGACAGGGGAATGACACACCTATTGTGCAACTTCTTTTATGAATAAACTCGTGAAATCTAATTCTACCAGCACCTCCCTGGCCTTTTTCAATGAGCCGGTCAGTAACAAATGACCATTTAACAGCACAAAGCAGCTGTTATAAGGGAGAACAGATTGAGGCTAATACAATACACGTTCCCCTCCAAACAAGAACCCAACATTCCTTCTTCATTTTTTTTTTCCCCCATCTGCAAACACTGTCAGTAAAGCTGAGTAAATATATAAATAATTAAACAAACAAATACTTTCTCTGCTGCCCCCAGGCCTTTGAAACTGAGACTTAGTTGGATTTCAGGCAATCAAACAGCATCGCGTTCACGCACTCACACTGCACGCAGGCTTCCTCTCCACCTTTGACAGAATATCATTGACTTGAGTGCACTGTGATGATTTCAAATAGACTAAGGGTTAGATAATCGACTCTACACACACACATAATCGCATGCACACTCCAGCTCCTTCATTTATTTCATGAAACACATGAGCACAAATGGGGTGGAAACACCAAAAAAGACCCCAAACAAACAAACAAAAGAATCCCATATATGTTGCTACTGATGAACACACTAAAGCTACAACTGAAATACTTAAAAACAGAAACACAAGAAGCCTGATTCATTTGTTTGTCAGATTTTTGCTGTAGGTGATCACCTGAAACCCTCCTCTTTGATGAAAATATTACTAAATTAAATTTTTTGCGGCTGGACACCTAAGGACAGTGGGACGTTGTTTATTCCCCACAACCTACACCTTGGGTAGCAGCAGTGAAAACTCCCTTCTGGACTACCTTGCTCTGCCAAAGTCAGGGATATTCACAGCCCTGCTTAAGGATTCACACGGTGTCTGTCTGTTGTTTGTGAGGCTGGGTCAGAGTCTAACTATTGACTTCAGAGAGTGTTGGGTCGGTGCTCGGCAAATGGGCGACGACTGCCAATTCCATCTGCCTGTACTGAGGGCAGGAGTACACTTGTCTAGAGGGAACTTGCTCTTTTTACTGACCCGGTGAAGGCAGATACCTTCAGCTTGATCCAAACTGTGTTGCAAACAATAGGTTTGGATCAGGCCCTTAAAGAAGAAAGGTGGGATGCAGCCCTTCATCAGATCCGTGCTTTGCAGCTCCCTCAGTTGCCATAACAATGAAGAGTATGTATGTGATTCACTAAAAGAAGGGGAAAAAAAAGTATAAATCAAGATCCTGAATCAGTGAATGATGACATTCCTGTAGACAGAGAAATTACAAAGGCTGAATCCTACTCACACAAAGAAAACTGGCAAAATTGCCATTGACCCTTTCTTAGCAAAGCAGGGACAAATATGCATTTACAAGTGAAACGAGCAAAGCTAATTTTCTATGCCCCCACTGAGTGTTTTTTGAAAGCGTGTTTTCCGGATCTACACTGAAAGGGGCTCTGATGTAATACATTTACCATCAGAGACACACCAAAACCTTTACACAGAAAAAAGTAAATGTCAAATTTATGGCATTACTTTCTCCCTCATAAAAAAAAAAAAAAGAAAAAAAAAAAAAAAAAAAAAAAAAATCCAGCTGGCCTAATATTGCAGTTGGGGAAATGAAAGATCAATAGCTCACTAGAGCCAATGGGAATCTTTCCATTGATTCAACAGGTTTCAGTTCAGGCCTGAAGGCACTGAGCTTAAGTGACTCCATCAGAGAGTGTTGGTGAGTAATTATCCACGCTGTGATTAGAACCTAGGCGTCCTCACTGCCCGCCCTCACCCACCAGATAATGCCCTTCCTTTGAATGAAGCTGCAGGCACAGGCTGCAATTTAAACGGAGCAGCTCTGAGGTGTATTAGCCATTACAAATATTCAGAAGGAATGGCAACGCTTGTGTTCCTTGGGTTTTTTTATTTGTTTGTTTAATTTGCTGTTAACTCTTCCAAGTCCCTAGCAGAATGTAGAAACTAGCACCACTCTGGCACCCTTGTCTCCTGCAAGATCCTTAGGTGCCTTTTCTGCCAGTATTGCTATGGGTTGACTCCTTTATTTTTCCCTTTTCTGTTAGTTACTAAACTTGGAGTTAAATAATTTCTGAGATACTCTTTTTTTGGTATCAAAACTGGCTATATCCCCTCTCACAAATAAACATGAGGCAATGGTATGCTTTTAAAGACTTTGCCAAAGGATTTTTGTTGGTTGTCTTGCCCATTCCTCATTTCCACTCCTACTTTTCTCATTTATTGCTAGTATCTTGAATGAGATTTCTTTTTCTAAAAAGAAAAAAAAAATCCATATAAATAATAATAAAAAGAAGATAGGAAGACAGAAAGCAAAGTAAAAAAGTAACCAAGCTGCCTCTGAATGCACAAAACAGAACAAATACCACCGAATAGCATAATTGAATAACAATACATCTTTATAAAAGAGGGTGAAAAATTGCATCCTCATCCATGTATTATTGAAGATGGAATACGATCAAATAAATCGTGTTTAAAAGCAATTAAATGCTCACAAAAGAAAAACACTTGCCCCGTAAACTGAAAAAAAAAAAGGGTGTAATGAAATGCAAACCTTCTTGAAACTACCATATGGACGCTGGAACGAGAACGGTTGAAGCTGAATGGTGGAGCAGAAGGAATGAACTAGCTTACCTAGATAAGGCAGCCTATTGTTGCAGAGGGAATAGTCAGGAAATTCGGATGGAGCCAGGTCTGTGTGTTTGGGTTTAGGTGAGTAACAACCTTAAGTGATTCGCATCGCGTGTGATCAGCCGCTTCTGCTTCAACCTGCGGCATCTTGCAGAACTGCCCCTAACTTCGGGCCCAATCCAAACACTGCTGCAGGCAAGGTAGAGCTTTTTCCTAGGCTTCAGCAGGCTTTGGGGCAGGTGTGTGGCTGCTCTGCAAAGTCCTTTCTTATCAATTATAGATTTTACACAGTGTTGAACGTACGTTATTTCCACCATGTTTTCCTCCCCATCCCTTAAATGCTGATAAAGGTGTGGGGGAAAAAGAAATTAAGCACTTTCATTGCAATTCTGTGTTGAAGAAGAACTCTCTAGGATTAATCCTATTTTGACGGGGGCTGAAGTTGCTGACCAAAAATGCTCCTCGCCACGAGAAGTTTCTCAGGTCCCTGGCTTTGGTGCACCTGCCGGGCCAAGACCTGATCCTAGAGAAAAACAAATCTGGTTTCCGTCTGTGTTTAGTGAAATAATGAGCAGGAAACAGAGCCTAAGCGAGAAAACTGAATTTTCTCTTGGTTAACTTTCAGAGAAGTGCAAACCAATTCAATCTGTTCGGCAAAGGTATCTCACTCTCTCCCTGCTTCCTCCATGCACCATTTCAAAGAAGTGCATCTTTACCTTATTATATTATTAGAATCAATCAATATTATTAATATTACATGTGGGCAATTCTGTAAATTCTTTATAGTTCTCCTCCCTGCCTGTTAACAGCAGGTACATTATACAGTCTCTGGTTAGATTGGTCAACTAGGCTATCGATGGTCTTAATAAGCAATACCTATATTGTGACCTTTGCTCACAGAACTGAATCTCTCATATAGGGCTGTCAGATTCCTTAAAGAAGTATTGATAAGTTCATTACTGTATTGCTACATATAATTTTAGGTGTGATTTTCACTCACCCTGAAGCATCTAGTAACCTAATACTTTTTTTTTCCTCCTAAAGCATTGGCCCTTTTACAATTGATCAAATAGTGAATTAGAGCATTATAGAGAGGAAACATAATCAGGGGATTTCTACAAGCACACTGTGATATATCTTTTGATCTTCTGACAACCTTCATCCCTCTCGATCCTAGGAAGGAAGTGCTGTTTTATAGGGATATTATTAGGCTGATGCTGCTTTATACATCTACCTGCAAGGAGCTACCGAGTCCGACAAAGATATTTGTGTGCGTTTGCAGTGAGTGATGCATATTATGTGATGCGAATCTATCCTCAGGGATTGGAAAGGAGAGGAACTATGTGCAAATGTAAGTCTGCCCTTTCGATACATGCATGCATACACAGTCCCTGTGTAGTATATACACAGACATTTGAATTAGAAACAGGCCAAATATGCAGTCAGATCTCATCAGACCAACTCTGTCTGCAAAGCTCCGTTTTTATTCTGTTTGAAGAAGCTTCATGTCCAGAGTTATCTGCCCCGGTGCACTGGGAAGGCAGCCTAGTAGCCTCTAAAATATTTTGGAGGCTCAGACGCAATGTACAAATAAACCAGAGATGAATTAATTAAGTGTGACTGTATCATTAAAATAGTATAATGAGAAAATGGTTACGTATCACATTAAACTCCGCATATAATTCCAGGAACACCCTCTTAAGTCACCTGCCACTTTCACATAAGAGTATGTTCTCTGTACTGTCTTTTAGAAAGGTATGATTTAGAAACCTGTATTATCCTGTCTGTACTGAATGCATGTTTTCATTAACATCCACATAAAATAAATAGTTGCATGTGTGGGATATATGAATGTCAGGCACTCTTCTGTCTCACTGCATATGCAGTTTTCCCATAGAAGTTCATTCCCAGCTACACTTTTTGTGTATGGCTTTTTTTAGGTTTATTATATTCTTTTTGTGTTTTCTGGGTTTAAATAAGGAAATTAAATACCTTAGCCACATAAAGGGGTAAGAAAAGTCTGCACTGCAAACTGTGTCTGCACTACACCTTGGTCTACCAAACCATAAACAACTTTCTGTTTGCGGAATACTTTGAAAGACCTTACAGTGAAGGTCTCCATCACCACAGCCATATACCCCTGGAGGCATTAAAATTGCCAACAAAGTAATCTATTAAATAGTTAATGTTAAACAATGACTTTATGTGTTCAACAAAGAAGGGAGAAATAAACAGATAAGGGTGAGGTAGATCGAAATCTGCATGCCTCATTGGCTGAACTGTCGGATATTTCTAATGCATCTGAAGGGTTTGTTACTAAGAACCTGTTAAGTATCTTTAAACCTTTGATCTGTAGCCAGTCTTAACAAAGGTGACAATTAATTACAAGAGAGTGCATTGCAATAAAGTTACATCGTGGTCAGTTTATATATACTGTCCAAAGCTAGTTCACAGAAGTCACTGTCAATTAAAGTCTTCTTGGAGTCCAGTTCATTATCAATTTTTCCCCCTTGCCTTGATCAATATTTTTGGCTGCTTCTGCTTGACAAACTTAACACAATGTCTATATCTATATGTCTTGCCATTCATTTACATGGAATAGATGGCCGTATATGATTTATTTTTAGCTACTACATATGGTCAGGCACTTTATTTGAGAGGTTTAGAGCTCTCATCCATCTTTATTTTAAGGAGCGACAATAATAAGCCCTCTCTTCCTTCAAGGGGATGTCAGTTGGATATAATGAATGCACATTAAAAGCTGCATTCACCTGTATGTGCATTCAGGCTGTGGCTCACAGTGACAAAAGCAAACAAATGCAATCTCTGTGGTGACATCCTGACTCCAGACCACACCAAGAGATGCAGCGCAGTTAAAGTGACTCAGTACATCCTGAGATCCCCAAAATGTGATGATGGCTCCCTGGGAGGTAGAAGGAAAGAGAGACCCTTGTAATACATACCCCAGCTCAGTAAGTGGATCAATGATGGAAGAAAACCATAACTTTTACTCACCATGGTTAATATTTTTTCCTTTTTCTGCAGCAGATTTTAATGATTAAGGGTCAGTCCACCATGACAAACCCCGGCAACAGTCACACAAGCATTGGTGGAGCATTTAAGTTAGCGAGAAATGTGGCAGAGATCAGGCTTTGTCAGTTCCTTAGCTTTGTTTTAGTTTTAGTTTCACTTACAGAAGTAAAGCTGAGTTAAGGGACACGCCAGCAAGCACAGAAATTAGTAGCATTAGCTGCAGGTGTTGAGGTTTGCTATGTAAACCCATAATCCAGAATTTTAAAGGGAATGTGAAACACCGAATGAGTGCAAACCTGCAGCAGGATTTCCAAACATGAAGCCACCTAGGCGATGGCAGAAATCTCACTGCGCTCTGCCCAGCGAGCAGGCTACAGGCCTTTGCTCCCAAAGTAAAGGTGACGCAGGGATTAATGAAGCACCAGCTATTTGTTAAAGTCAGGATTCAACTTAGCTTTCTTAACACTTCACTTGCTTAGTGCAAACTCTTATGGGGCAGAAACCACACAGTACTTGACAGATAGGTCATGTTGAGCTCTGCAGCCCCCTGCTTTTTTTGAATATAACTTTGAGGCTAGAGTCAACACCTGCATGGGTCTTTGGGCATCTGATCCTTTCTCTCTATTTTAAATGCAGGTAAGCGGCCCAACAGCCTAGATCATCTTCCCCACTTTTTCTCCCTTGGAACCATTACTGGCTGTCACATACAACCACCTCAGTTCACACTTGATTGACGGGAGGGACAGTAACAGCTCCTTTAGTGTCGTTATGGTCTGTCGGGTCAGTGCGGCTGGCTGGTATGCATGCACACAGGGTATGCATGATAAAAAAACACCCTGATGTCTTGCTGAAAAATGTGGCTGCATACTTCCAGCTCTTAAGGCTGGAGGAGACCCTCCTGATCACCTTTCTGTCCCTTGCTCTTGACCACCATAGACAGAGAGTTCTCTGCCTGCCCTCCCTGACAGGTACAAACCGCTTTTCGGTTGAGCACAAGACACTTTCCGCAATCTCGCTCACTCTTTACCCAGACAAAATTTCCAGGTGCTTTCTGACAATCTCCTTCAAAAGACTATTCCATCAGCTGCCTGGCTTTTATTATGCTATGCAATTTGAATTCTTTGCTGAAGAAAGCCCAGCCGGTGGCACTGGCCACTAGCAGATGCGGGATACAGGACCAGATGAACCACGCTTCTCATGCAAGGTGACAAGGATCCTCAATTTTTCCCTCTACTTCAGTGCTGAAATTTCCGATTTTTTCTGGCTCGATACGGGAAAAAAAATGACATAAAATTAACCAAAGTGCCCCCCATTCCTATTGTTTCTTGCAGAAATTAGTGAGTTTCTGATTCACTCCGTAATTAAAACCTTGCTAGGGACAAATAAATACTATGAAATTTGGTTTTTCCTGCCTTTTTTTTTTTTTTAATGACAAAAAGCACCCTTTTTTATTCCATAAAATGCCCAAAGGTAACAGTATATGTAGATATTGAGGGACAGAAGCAATTGTAATCTGTAAAAGTGTAAGAAATGTAAGTCTAAACTGGAGAAATGTAAGAGAAGAAACAAAAGCTGTGAACACACAAACTTTAATTTCTTTCCTTTTTTCCGCATTAATGTAACTTTTAAACAAATCCATCTTGTAAGGATGATTAGTTCATATGGTAGTGGGACTAGCTGAGGAACAGCTTTCAGTGCAAAACTTGACAGGCAAGCAAGAGATCCCAGAAAATTAGAGTTTGTATTGGAAATGCTGACACAACCATAACAACAGCATCATAACTGGCTGCAGCTGCTTTTAGAAACCAGAATCCATGTCCAGACCCCTGAAAAAAAAGAGTTAACATATAGCCTTCTAATTTATGGAGCAATCTGGGCTATCTGTTTGACATTATCAAAACACATAGATGTTCATATGTAGAGGAGATTTTAATGAACAGGGGTTAGCTTTTTTCCTCTCTTCCATCAAGCTATCAAATTGCTTTGTGATTGTTTTAAGGGGTTCTTTAGACCTAAGGCTTAAAGTCTCCTCTGTTTTATTCCAGTTTATTTGTGCGTTTACCTCCCTAAAACTTGTTTGGTTTACTACCACACTAAATGCTGTATGTGTTGCTTTCAGACAGGCAAGTCTTATGTTTCAATTATGGAGGAGTTTATTCAGCACCTGTATTGCGTTGTGCTTCCTTTCAACTAAATTTCCATTTCCCAAAGGCTGTACACATGAATGTGTACACATCTCTTTTTCTGTATGTATACACACACAAATCTATACATTTCTGCTTATAAACATAAACATCATCTTAAATGAATGCTCATTTTCATTGCGCCTTTGAATTTCTGACATACCCAAAACCTTCATAAACATCCTTAAACTTAACAAGGTTTTAATTTTTCTATCATCTATCTTTGTAATCAAACAGAACAGAATATAATGAATGGAAGCCTTGTTTCCTTACCCCAGAGGTGCCTTAAATTTAAAAATTATTTATACTTTTCAGAAGGTAAAGCTGTAAAGAACTAAACTATTCTCTTTATACTGCATTTTTCTATCTGCATTGAATGCTTATAGGGTGAGGTTCGGGTCAGGTAGGAAAAACACCCCAACCACGGGACTGCAGCAGTGGATTTCAAGAAGGTTTTGGGGGGGGGGGTTGTGCTTTTCCCACCCCTAAATAAGGGTTGAAAGAGTGCTGTTGGTCTCAAGTCTGTGCAAGACTCCTGCTTTCCCAGTGCACACTATCTCCGCACTTTAAGTGCATTCACCCGCATGTGTTTCAGTAAATCTCAGTTAAGTGTGGAATGCTGATTTCTTCTGACTTCCTAAATAGTATATTATGGAGACCTGTGTGTTTTAAATTAAAACATTTCCCAGGCCTTGGGTACAAGCAAGCTTCAGTAGAAAAGACTGTTTAAACCTATGGGGACAGTCCTATATTTAGATAACATTAATTCATAAATATTATACTAAATACCACTTAAATTGGCCTTAAATGACTTCAAAGATAATGCATTATAATATGGCTGTCCTGAGAGCACTAACCTTTATATCTCCCAGTAACTCAGCCTTTAAGCATACTCCACAACTAGATAAGATGGGGGGAAGTTATGAATGAATGTCTTACTAAATTGTTAAAGTGTGATTAGTTAACTCAGTGCATGTGTGTGCGTGTATGTGTGAGCGCGTGGGTGGGTCAGCTCAGCCCCGGTAGATTTCTACCCGTGGATCTCAGCACACAGCCTCTTCCCAGCCCTTCAGCAAAGTGCCAGAGCAGTAGCCTGTTCCTGCCCCGTGTGGAGAGAAGCAAGGATGGGGGAAATATGCAGCAGCTACGCTCGTGCCATGAAAGCTTATTTTCTTGGGGATCTGGCAAGCCTTTCCTGCCTTCCCCCACATGCTGCTTCCCCCGTACCCTTTCTCTCTTTGTGCATCTGCAAGAGAATCATACTCCTCTGCTTCTTTCCCGGTGTCTGTACTGGTATCAGCCAGAGCTGCTGGTGAGAGAACCTGGGACTTCACTCTCCTTTTCTGATAGTTTTTCTTGGAGGAGGGCATAGTAATGTACTTTAGGTTCTTAATTTCCAATTTCGTCCTGCCATACAGAGGCACCACAATAGGATATCTTCATAATATTTTCAAGAATACACATCCTTTGATCTTGTTTCAATGGATTTACACCTGAAATTACTACGGTTGCTGTTTTTTACTTTAAGCTAATTCCTCTCTCTTCCCTCCTCCCAGAACAGTCCCACCTTCTCCCCCTCTACACCCAAGGTTTGCTCTCCGCACACTTAAATAAACTACAGCCTATTAACCCTTCAGGGTGTACCACTGCCACAGCCTCATCCCCTGAATTAGGAATGGAATCAACTGAGAGTGATGGATCAATTAATGTATAAGCATTATGCATCTCTATGGAAAGCATCTTGGGGTTTTGTATTGCCAACCTACCCCTGTGAGCCAAGTTGGACTATCTTTATGCAATTCTTCACCTACGCCTGAAAAGCAAAGCCAAAATAAGGACATCTGAGTGAATACAATGCTTCACATGACTGCATTTAGAGAAGGGAAGAGAGAAAAAATAGATTAGAAATGAAATAAAATGAATAAAATAATAATAAAAAAAAGCCAAACACAACCCTCATCCTTCAAAGCCCCATCACGCTTTTTGACTTAATAGTAATTAATCACTACTGGCAAGAAAGTAATTTTTTTCCAGGTAGCCAGAGGCACATTTTTATCAGGATTAGCTAATAAATCAGCGGCATCGCTAGAAAGGAGTTCAAACTCTTCTCGGATGTACTAAATAAAACCGATCTCTGAAATGCTGGCAACTCGGTGTCTATTGAAGCCTTGCTCAAACCCTAGTCTGCAAAATAACAACCATCATCATAAATTTTCTTTCCAAAGTCCAAAACTTATAGCATGTTTAAAATGACTGTTTGTTTTGAGATGAACTCATGCAATTTGGTTTGATGAGGTGACAAGATTCCCCACCTGGCTTTTTTCCTAGTCTGTAGCTTTAAAACAGAAATGAAATGAAGGGAAATGAAGTTAGTATCTTGCTTAATTCAGGGATATGTGTTAAACACATCCAAGCAAGATAAATGATCCCTCTCTCTCTCTCCTTTCTCCCTCTCTCTCTCTCTCTCTCTCTCCTTCTCTCTCTCTCTCTCTCTCCCCCTTCCTGAGTTTGTCTCTGTGAATACAGGCATACAGTAATAGCAAAACTGAACTGAAAGAGAGAGAACTCAAATCTCTGAAATAGAAATTGAAGTTAGCGCACAGAATGATTAATTGCAGGTTTAAGATAAAACATAACAAAATAATAAAATCTCATCAACAAATCACAGTAACCTCCCACTACCAAAAAAAATACTTTATCAAAGTGCTAGCTCAAAGATTTCCTCTACACTATGTTGAGTGATTCTCTTCAGTGTAGCTTTTACTGCTGTTATTTTCATTTTACAGAAACCTTAGATAATTTTTTGTAAACACATGCACACACACACACATGAGCTCAGTGTCTACTCTCACTATTAGACGAAATCTCTCAGGACCTTTCCTTCACTGCACTTCTTACTATTATTTTTATTGCTATTATTAATAATTATTATAGCACGGGTGTCATGTTTAAATAATACAAATCAGACCTTGATGTGGCTTCTAGGAAGACAGTCTGAAAAGAAAGCAAGGTTTGAAAGAGCTACACTGATCATTTTAAAAATGAGAAGGGTGTTTGAAGCGACCGGCAAGTAAGGATGGAAGAAATATCCTATAACTTAGACTGAGTCCCTAGTCCCCAAGCCCTGGATATTTTCTCCACCCTGTGTAAAGCTGGTACTTTGCACTGTCAGGGTATATTTTCATTTACGTTTCCTGAGAGTGGAAGCAAGGAAGGGAGTGAGTGGGAAGGGGGAAGAGATGCCTGCTGAACATGCCGTTAAGTTCAAGATTTACAACTCGCCAAGGCATCTGGAAAGCTGGGAAGCCAGTAATGCCATTATGGGTGACTGTCACTGCCAGGAGTCCGCCAAGCTGGACTAGACACTGGTGCTGAAGCTGTCCTGTAAAAGATACAACTTCCACTCTCCCCGTGGCCCCGTGCAAAACACTGTCTCCTCCTGCACTAAATCTGGAGTCACACCCCGATCACTTCTGACCCAGTCTTTTTCTCTTCCCTTTTCTTTAAAAAAAATAAATATAAACACACATACATACACACACATATACAGAATCTGAGTTAATAAGGTGGCTCATATCACTCCTGGTTTTCTCCTGTTTCTAAGAGGGGCTACCATGCAAATTACCTTCAACTTCCTCCCTGCGAGTCCTACTTTCCTACCCGAGGATCTGAGCATCTCTCCCCCACTACACACACCCTCCCCCACCCCCAAAACGAAGCACCATCTAATCTGATAGGCACCTCCGGAGAGCCTAAGCTGAGCAGGGAAATGAGCGGGCAGAGACGGAGCAAGTGAGGCATCGTGTGAGGAGTACATCTCCACTACCTTCAGAGAAAACCTAAAAAGTTCCCGGCATGGACTTCTGGCACATTAAAGTAGTGCTTGGAATATGCCTGGTCAGAGACTTCTTCCCTCTGGAACTAAGCTGCCACCTGTCCTTTCTGTCTTGCCTTCTCCCACACATGCACACATACCGTGATTTTGTGCACACACCCCTGCCCCGCTTGAGATGGGCTTCTTTATTGTTGTTTATATCCCTGTTCCCGTGTTGAATAGAACCAAAATGAAATAGTCCCCCTGGAGCAACTCACTCTCCTCCACTTTTTGCTTTGTAGAGGACTACAAATAATAAATGTGACAACAGCAAAAATAAAAAATTACCAAAAAATTAAGAGAAA
>WBNO01005332.1:0-21918 GCA_013400575.1 Peucedramus taeniatus | reverse complement strand
TCTTGCAATAAACAAAGAATTTCACTATTTCAAACAGTGGCAAGATTTTAAAAAATTAAAATAGCTTACCTTTAAATTTGGTAAGGCTGTTTAGGGGGAGGTAGATGCTGAAAGCTTGTACAAGTTCTTATAAATCAAATCTGTGAAGGTCTTAGAAAAAATACATGTCTTGAAATATATATGATTGGAAAAAGTTGAATTTGTAAAAAAAGTAACATTTAAGTCACAGAATTTTTTTTTCAAGATAAGTGATTATATTAATGAAGCATGCAGTGAATGTTAGAAATTACATGAAAATGCCTTATTAGGTAAAATTATTTCTAGAAAGATATAAATATAAGTATTAGAAAATGCTCTTAGATATATCATTTAGCCTTCAGGTTGCCCTGTATGGAGTCAGCTTTGTACTCGGTGATCCTTGTGGGTCTCTTTTAACTCGGCATGTTCCATGATTCTAAAAGTATTTCTGTATCTGACCTTTAGAATTTCCTTACATAAATCCACCTTCTGCCCTGGCTGCTGCTGTGCACAAGAATGGGACCATGTTAAAACTTTTCCATCTTTACAAAGTATACTGCTAAAAGAAAAAACAATCATTTTTCATTGACTAAAAAAAATGTGTACTATTTTTTTAGAAAATAAAGAGCCAGAGCTCTGAGGGTAATTCCTTAGCTGAACAAAGAGAACAAGAGGGTAATCCCTCAGCTGAACAAGAGATTATTTTAAAAGTTATATTCACACACTGATTCATTCAGGAACTGTGTACTGGTCAAATAGTATTAATCTATTATTTTTTATTGATATTATGACTCCAGTTCATTCAAATCTGTTAACTGTAATAATTAAAATTGTTATTACCTAAACACTAAAGAACTTCTAGAATTCATAGTTCATATCCGTGCCCAGTATTTCTCTATGACTATTTGCCTTATCATGGTTTTTAATTATGCAATCCCCTGCTATTGTTGCGTGACAAATTTGTGGGGTAGACAATGCCTGCTTAAACTGAATTTATTAATGGATTAGAAACAAAAAAGGGAGCAATGCATTATGGAGCATGCTGCCTCAACATTTAATCATTTAAAAATTTTAATAGTATTTTTACCTACCATTATAAATTGCACTCCTGGAACTGAATGACCAGATTAGTGTGTGAGAGTTAGACACCTGGGACAGGGTACCTGAGAAACAGCACTCTGAGTACTGAGATGCTAAAGCAACAGAAAGACAAGTTCAGCTGAAAATCTGTTTCCTACACAATTATGTAAATTTACCTCAGGGCTTATTAAGACCAAAAATCAGAATGAAACATTGGTATTCAGTGTTCAGATCACTTTTCTTTTAAAATCTTCTGATAGTATGGCTTACTGATATTGCCTGCACGCCTATGAAATTAGAAACAAGTTCTTTTTATCCTGAGAATAAAACCTGCATTTGCAGTTTGAACCTGCATTTCTAGCATCCTGTGATGATTTTCCAAACAGGTCCTTTCAAAAACTCATAGATTCATAGATAGGTAGTTTCTGTATTCTTAGCCTGGAAGGAGAACAGGCACCTAGGCATCACACTGGGAAAGACAGCAGTGTTGACATTAAGCTTTTCTCTGGATGTCCTATACCTTCATAGCTTCTTTGGTGGGTTTGGCACAATAGAATGGAATTCTTGTATAAGGTAAGCACCAAAATCCTTTCACAGTGTCACTTGCTCTCTTGAGTCTGCCCAGATCTTCTGAGAAGTAAGTATTGTGTAGCGCTATGTATGTGATGTTTATCAAACTCATATAGAAATGAGATTATTAATTTTGAATGGACTTTCCCATTCCATAGTTGATAAATTTGAAATTAGTTGTTTAGGTACCTCAGTGGCTTTGAAAGTTAGTTTTGCATCTAAATAAGTTCAGTGGTGTCTTTTACTTGACCATCAATGTCAAGTGTAACATGATAAATATACACATATGTAAAGCAAAGAATTTTTGTAAAGAAACCAGTTGAAATTATCAAAAATAGCAGGTAGTGTGAGAGGGCCCTCGGTTTTTAGAATAGCTAGCATTTTTTCAGGATTTTATTTTCAAAAGAGTGTTCCTGTTCACATCTTGGAATTATGAACAGTCAGCACTTCTTTTGCAGAAAATGTCAAATACGCATGTAGCAGCTCTTGAGTGAAATAGCATTCTGACAAAGTCCTTTGGCAGAAAATTCACTTGTCAGGTTCACTTAAAATCTTACTTGTTGCTATGTTGTTCTTTCACTGGCCTTAGGAAAGATCTCTTGGGCTCGTGTTTTTCCTTTGTTTTAGTGCTTTGCTAAAATGAAATTGCTTGACACAGCTGTTCTATAACCTAAGACATACAAGTTTACTCTTTAACTCCTCAGAAGTATTCCTTTCCTAGGAATGTGGATACGTGTGGGTGTTAGATTTCATGCATTATAACATTAGATAGTGCAGGCTATGGGCAATATAATAAATTGTACTTACATAACAGGAAAAATGTAATCTAATAAATAACAATATAGTACTCTATGAACATTTTGTTTTCTTATCATTCTATAATATTCTCACAGATTAAATAAAATTAAGTAATTGGAATTTCTAGGTTTATTTCCCTGCACTTTCTGATCACTAAAAAATGATAATTGTTGAAGGCTTTTTTATTTCTGCAGAAGTACTTCTAATTACACATTTTTACAAGGAAATGGGACATTCATTTGCCTTACATAATACTGTAAAATGGGAAATATGTAAATATTTTAATGAGAATGTTAAGCAACTTTAATGTGTGAAAGGATGAAATTGTATGATGCAATGAAATAAATGTAAATGAACTAAATTTGCATGAACTAAGTAAGAGTGAGTGTGTGTTTAAATGAGAACTCCTTCTTTGTTCTTTAGTTCCTAACATTTCTGGATGTTACCTCAACTGAGGTTTTGTTTTCCATGAGGTGTTGCCTTACAATGAGCATACTTATTTATATAATGTAGGAACAAGTCTCTTTTCAACCTTTGGAGAGCAGCTGCGTAGAATTTTTTTATTTTAATTTTTGAAAGTTGGAAATTTTCTTGCACCCTCCAGATTTATCTGCTTAAGCTAACCTGCTATCAAGAGAAGGTTGTTTTTTTTTTAACTATCTTTACAACATTTTTCTTCTGTCTGTCATTTGAGAAACACATGTTTTGCTATACAGGTGTAGTTTCCAAATTAGACAAGAAGTAAGCCTGACAGCTGTAATTTCTTTTCACTGTTTTTTTCCCCTTCTGAAAATTTCAAAATTAGTTCAAAATGAGTAAATTTGGCCTGATACAGAAAACTCTGAGTATATGCTTTTTCCTTGTTTGAGGAAATTCAAGAAGAGGTTAACAAAATAATTTAGCCAAAAAATAAGCTTAATAAATAGTAACAAAGTGCTACTTATTCTTTTTTATTAGAAGGACAATGGTTTGTGTAGGTTTAGTTTGAAAATGTTCCCTGAAGGGATCTTTCCCTACACTTCCCTCTTTGATCTTCTATTTAGTATCTTTATCTCAGATCATAACTATAACGGAAGACTGCACCAACCTCTAAACATTTAGTGCGAGATTTAATTCAATAATAAAAAGTCTTTCAGGACTTACTAAGCTTTTTCTTCTGCCGTTTAATATATTTATACAGCTATAAAATATACAATAATTAGATATAACAATCTAATTGGAATAACAAATATTTACTACAAAAACGTGTTATTATTTACTAAAGAATTCTGTGTTTGGTGAGTATTCAAAATGTTTATTCAATGTCATTGTTAGGGGATATATAGTCACTCACCCTAGGTTAACAGATTTTGCTAGTTGAAACATTTTCCATTTGAAGTCACTAATGAAAAAAAATCTTTATTGCATAAGATTGCATATCTAATTCAGCTTCTCTTAATTTTGTGCACCAATTTTGTCCAACATATGGTTTAAAATTATTTTTATGCTGAGCTATGTGAAAGTGAACTTCCAGGCAAGAGTGTATGAGACTGAAAATTGTTGACATGCTTGTTTTCCTTTATGTTCATTTGTATTTTAAAGTCTTGTACTTAACAAAGTAGGTATTTTCAACCATGTCAGCATCTCTGTGAGTGGACAGAGGAGAAATAGTGAAGAAAACATTTGTATTGTACATGCACACAGCTGTCCCACTGGTGTTTCAGATGGTGCCATTTGCTGCTATTCATCACTCCATCAAAATTTAATGAAAGGGTTGGGGAAGTGGGTGAGAGTCCCTTATGCCCTGGGACTTGATCTGTCCTCATAGAACAGGAGATATTTTCTTCTTTCTGAAAGACTTGAAGAAGGAGTTTCACTGGGGGGAGTTGTTAGTCGCTGTGGTTATGATAACCAAGAGACTTTTCTGTGTTTGCCATGACAAGGCTTAACTCCTCATCACTTGTGGCACTTTGTATGAAAAGAAATTTACTCAGTCTAGTATTATGGAAAACTTGCAGTTTGGGGTAGATCCCCTATCAAATCTTCATTTTCATGGATTCTCTTCCAATTTATAACTTAAGTACCCTTACTGAGGATGAAAACCACCCAGTCTCATAGGGAAATTCAGAAACAGTACTGTTGTTCAAATAAATTTAGTTCCTTTTTAATATTGCAGAATTTATATATAATTTAAGATTAAATTTGTTGAACTATGCTTCTCTCTCCTCTGGATTTCTTCCCAAACTATGTCATTTTCTTTTGCAATTTAACACAGGTAAATTTTGACTTGGTGGAAACACTCATGCAGATATGACCCCAGGTCATAAAAACACTAGGCTCAATATTGATTTGGTCTAATCTCTCATTAATGAAAAATTATTATCAGCAAAACCACATTTCTGATAAATCTGAGAGTTTGGTTTTATGCCTGTATTTCAGAATTTTCATCAAGAAGTCAAAGAAGCAGATGATTCAGACAGCCTGATGAGCCTTGACAGTCTTGAGGCCGGAGAGCAAACTGGAAATTGCACAACACAGAGTGAATCATCCTTTACCACACACTGTGACTGTGCCCTGTATGATCCAGAAAAATGCCAGACTAGTAATAATGGTTTACTTCACAGAGATCAAAGTACTTCTAAAAATGTGCATCTAAATAATTGTCTGAGAAATGTAGATATACTACACTACCACAACATACCTATTCATGATCTTTTAGCTAAACATAATGTTCTAACTCCTGCTGAACATCTAAACGCTTCAGGAGAGGAATCATCTGCTTCTCATAGATCTGGAAAACAACCTGCAGAATTCTATGGTAAGCAAAAGAGCTCTGTAAGTAATGCATTTAGTTTTCTGCAAAACATAAAAGACAGAAGCAAACCATCTTCTGGAACAGCTAGCACATTTGCCACTGGTCATCCTGTTTTCAATCCTAGCAAAGCCTGGGACAATCCTGATTCTAATCCAGGAGAAAGAATTCAGGATCTAATGCAAGATCAGAGTTTTAAAATGACCCCACAGGAGAGAACTAAATCTATGCAAGCATCCAGTCAACCTATTGCAACATCTGTAATCTTATTTCCTAATCAGGGATGTTCCACTGGCATTCCCAGCACAGCTGATGTATTACCAAAGGACAAAAACATCAGTACAAGCTTTTTAAAAAATACCTTAGGAAAAATGACTGAAACAAAAGAAGAAAATATTAAATGTATGAATGATATTATTTCAGAAACATCTTTATTTCAGTACATACTAAATGCCTCAGTTCTGTTGGAAGTTAAGCAACAGAATAATAAAGAAGGAAAGGGAAATATAATTGAAAATATGTCACTGTTACCTGATACAGAGTTCAATTCTGACACTCCTGCACAGGACAAAATCCTGAAAAATATTCTTGAAAGAAAAAGAGCAAAGTTATTCAGAAGTATCTTAAAGAAGGGTTCTAAATACGAACCCAGTCATTTCAAAACTGTGGTTATGGACCATGGGATCAGTTTTGGAACTCAGCTCATGTCATCTATCAGAGACAGTTTAGAACTGGCAAAAATAAAAAATAAAAGTGCAGAAAATGAAAAATGCAATAGGAAACTAAAATGGTGTGATGAAATAGACCAAATAATAATAGAAAATTATGAAAAATGCTGTGAAAAAAGCATTAATGAAATTTCTTCAAAACTGCAATTTGTTCAAACTGCAAATAACACTCCTAAGAATAATTTAAGTATTGTTGCTCAGCCTTCAAACCCCATGTTCATTAAAAATCATCAGGAAAATTCTCATATGTCAAAACCAAACATTAATACTGAAAAATCAAATAAAGAATACCCATCTCAGAATATATTTACATCTACAGGATCCTTTTCTGCTAAGAAAGGCTGGATGGTATCAAAAGATGAAGCAAGTAAATCCCCAGTATGTAGCAATAATGCTAAAATTAAAGAAGGTGGTCAATTCAAAAATAAGGCAAAAATAACCAGAAGAGCAACATCTGTAAGAGTCCAGTCACGTTTTATGCCCAAGAAGAGAAGAAGCACTATGATCCAACTACAGTCAGCCACCGAAGCCAGCAAAACTCAGAAAGCTCCAGGGAAGTACCTCGCACCTCACCCACCTTCCACACATCTGCCAGGAAACAGAAGTGTTGAAAATGCAGCCAGCCCTGGGTGTCAGTCCCTGCCACCTGCCAGCCTACAAGCTACCAGTGCTAGCAGCAGTGATTTCAATGACAGGCGTGTTGTGCTAGCAAGTCAGGTTTTAAATAGGAGCAGTGCAGAAAACAGTGAGAATACTGCTGGTTGTGCTGGCTTGGCCACTGCCATCTCTACACCTGACTGCAACAGGGCCAAATATAAACCTTGGGCAAAAACTTGTTCGGTAAATAATGTTCAGGCAAGTGCGTGTCAAGATTATTCAGTAACTTGCTCTGAGAGAAGACCTGTTAACACAGAAAATAGATTACATCTCCATCATATCCCAGCAGCTGGAAAAACAAGCACCTTCTGTCACAGAGCACATTCTACCCAAGTTCCAAAAGACTCTGCTACTGGTAAGAGTCATGTTTCTGGGTCTGGGGTGGGGGAATGTTCAGACAAAAGTCTTCTTCAAATACATCACAGATTTGTTTTCAGTTAAAACATCCAACCTTTTCATCCATTCACACAACACAGCCAGTTTTAACAAGTTTTCACCATTTGTCATTCTCATTTCTATTCTAATAGTGCCCAGAAGCCTCTCAAACGTCAATCCTCATTTCTAATAGCTATCTGCAATATTAAATGAAAAGGAAGTAGTTTCCCTGAGATTATATTCATGACTAATGAGCATATGTGACAGGTGGTCTAAATAATGATATAGGAGGAAGTGACTAAGTTGATACAAGTGAGTTTTACAAGGTAACTTAGAGTGATAGCTTGTTGTCCAACAGTCACTGCCACATGAGAGTGAAAGAAGTTTATTCTATTGTGGTTTTAAAATGCTGACACTCTTAAATGCCTACAATTACTGAGACTTAGTCCCAATAACAATATTAAAGCTGGGCAAAAATTAAAGATTCATTGAAATTAAAGAGTTTCTGCCAGGCAAACTTTGCTCTGCTGCAAGGTATATCTGATTTATAAAGAATTTCAAGAAATTTGAGGAACCATCCTGCATTTTATTAAAAATTAACCTTGGGAACAATATGAGGCACAGATTAGTTGGTAAGATACAGGAAAGATAAGAAATTTTTGGGAGAATAAATCTCCTGGGGTTTACATTTTAATTTACATTTCATGCTTATTTGCCTTGTTTGTCCTGTGCAGCCTAGCTATATTCTGTGCCTTGGGCACTGATGACATTCTGTTCTGGTTTGAGAAAACGAGACCAGCGGGGCACCCCAAGTCAGAAATACAATTTATTAGAAAAAGGGGAAAAATGAAATACAAAGGAAACAAAATACATGCAATAAGAAAAACCACTGACAAAGTCAGAATACAACCTGACACCCTATGGTGATAGCAGTCTGAGCAGAGTGGTCCTGTTGAAGCAGTGATCCTATAGCAGAATGGGTCTGACGATCCAGCAGTAGCTCTTACCCTCTGGAAGTCCAGTAGGCAAGCGCTGCTGTGGTGTTCAGAGTCCCAGCTTATATCCAGGCTGGAGTGCTTTGTTCCCCCCTCTGGGCAGAGCATCTCACAATGGGATGTGAAAAGGTTTGATGGGCCATTTACAGAAGATTTATCCCCTTTGTGGAAGAGACAATGGAAGCTGCTTTTGAATAGTTTCTTATCAGCTGACTTATCAACAGAAGATCTCCCATCCCAGTTCTAACGGATGGTAATAGAATACATTTGGTTACATCTTGCTTTGCAGCCTATGACACATTCTTGTAATTTCTATGTAGTATGCTGGTTTGCTTCCTGCTGAGGGCTGCAGCTGGAACTCCTGAAGCTGTAGTCCCTGCTTCAGTTACAAGCAGTACTCCAAACTGCTTCACATGCTGGGATCACCCCAAGGATTGGCCGTGGAACTCAAAGATACTTTCTAACAAAATTATGAATACCCTTAACTTTAACCTCCACACATTTTTAGTTTTATCTACAGTAATACAGTTTTAACAGTTTTTACAGTTTTAATGGAGTGATTCAGAACAGCTCTGTTGTGTAAGAGAAGATGCAGGCAGGTGAATATTCTTGGCCTAAAGCAGAGGTGGGAACAGAAAATATTATCTACTTGTCTGTTCCAGTTCAAAGTCAAACAGATGAGTTTAAGATCTGTGTGACTTAACCTATTTGATTTTACATTGGAAATGAATGAAGACTTGCATTACCACGCTTTGCCTCCAGCAGAGATTTTTGTATCTTGATGTCCTTATCTGCACATCAGATCAATGAATCAGGGAATGTCCTGGGTCCAAGTTGTGCACTACTAACAATGTCTTCACTGCAGCTTTAATTGCTACATCCCCAGCATCACATACCTCCAGCTCTTTTGGAGAAGGGCTGAGTAACTGCCTTTTAAAATCTATGTGGGTTGCCCTCTCTCAGTATCTGCTTATATTTTGCATTTTGAAAGTCTTCTTTATTTTAAATACTCTAGATAACTCTTACTGACTTGCTGTTTTTTGTTCATTGCCTGCAAATGCACATAGACACCACAGTCTTGTCCTGAAGTGCTTGCAGTGATACTCAATACTGCACTACTCTCTAGTACAACATCTGCAGAGTTCCATGAGGTCTGTGAAGACACTAGAAAATGTGAACTGTTGCAATGCTTTGCCAAATGTACAGAAAGTGAGAACCAGATTAATACAAATATTGTCCATGAGGATCTTAATTTAGTTTGGCTTCCAGGCTTTAAATTGTATATCTTCTGCCTGTCACACATTATAGCATATTATTCTAGCTGGATATTAGAATTTTTAACATGTTTCTTGTTCAGTCAGTAAAGGCTTTAAAAATGTGTTGAACCTTTAGCCTGTGACAAATATGGGGCTAATTATTAACATGTTTAAAGTTAAATAGCAGTAAACTGCTCAGTATCTCATTCCCTTAAAGACACTATTGGTTATTATTTTTTTGTCTTATATGTTTCAAAGGAATCTTCTCCTTTGCATTGATCTAGTCTTGCAAATTAATTAAATTAAGTATTAATGTATAGACATAGAGCAATTTTGAATTCTATTTTTTCAGAAAAACGTTACATGATTACTAATATAACAATGTATTTTTTATTTTTAATTTTTTTTAAATTTTCTCTCATATTCCATATAACATGATCACATTTCCTTTCCTTTTCAGATGTTGTTCAGTATGTATTGTGTTACAATAATTTGCATATAACTAAATGGCAACATTTCAAAGTTAACATGTCCCATGTTACTATTGATTAGAATCAGTAATGCAACTCTTGGTCAAATTATGAGCTGCACATTAAACTACACATGTAAATATACAGGAAATTTGTCTTCCCAGGTTTAAATCTGGTAACTCCATTTACACATCTAGTAACTGTGTTTACAAATAAGAATATGGTATCTCCTTGGTATGTAGATTCCTCAGTTGTACATGAAAATACTAATTTGCATCTCTAGTTTGTATGTATGAAAGTTTAATTAAGAACATAATTTTAATTTTTAAACCTAAGGCTTCCACTTTGAAAATGTATTGCTGCACCAGACAAAACTGAGATAAATTTGAGGTACAGTGTCTAGATTAGACCTCTCCGGCTGAGAGAAAATGCTGCACAGCAGTACTGCCTTTTAAAAATTAGCACAAAGATGTATGAATTAGTAAGATTAAGTACAAAATGTCAAGCTGTAGAAATAAGGTTTAAATCCATGACTTTTAAAACTCACAACACCTGTGAGGCCACACCTGGAATGCTGTGTTCAGTTCTGGGCTCCTCAGTACAAGAGAGACATGGACATGCTAGAGAGAGTCTAGCAAAGAGCCACAAAGATGGTAAAGGGACCTGCCCTATGAGGAAAGGCTGAGAGAGCTTGGAGTATTCAGCCATTCAGACTGAAGAGAAGGCCTTGGGGAGTCTTATCAATGTCTATAAATACCTGGAAGGAAGCTGCAAAGAGGATGGAGCCAGGGTCTCTTCAATGGTGCCCACTGAAAGTACCTCAGCAGTGGGTACAAACTGAAACAACTTCCCTCTGAACATCAGGAGTTT
The DNA here is from genome assembly GCA_013400575.1 of Peucedramus taeniatus. Taxonomy (NCBI): domain Eukaryota; kingdom Metazoa; phylum Chordata; class Aves; order Passeriformes; family Fringillidae; genus Peucedramus; species Peucedramus taeniatus. The sequence goes on along the minus strand of WBNO01005332.1, from coordinate 11,310 downwards.
TTTTTCTTCTTTTAATTGTGAGAGTGACTGAGCACTGGCATATATTGCCCAGAGACTTTCTTGTCTCCATCCTTGGAGTCACTCAAAAGCCATCTGGGTGTGGTCCTGGGCAATGAGCTGTATGTGGCCCTGCTTGAGTGGGGACACTGGACGAGATGGCCTCAGAAAGTCTCTTCCCACCTCTACCATTCTGTTATTTTGTGAATCAAATAAACTTTGTGAACTATTGCATGTTTTTTGCACACTACTATGGAATCTTAAGGAAAGTTCAATTAATTAACATATAGATACAACAATTTATCAACAACAATTTATTGTGTTGGACAGTTAGACTTTATTCTCTAAATGCAGTTTATTTTCTAAAACATTACTTATTTGATAATTTTTTATATCACAGCTCACCTTTCATTCTCCTTTTTACTTGGTAACACCTTGTATCTCTGTGCAGACCATCTTTATTATCTGGGACTCAACATGGAGTTTCACTTAAGCTGCTTATGTCCACATCCAAGACAATTTAAGAAGATAAGATATAAATATCGAAATGGGGACAGAGACATTTGCTCACCATTGTTAGTTCTGCTACTACTATATTTATCATGTTGTTTACACATTTTTGGCTTATATTTGTCTCCATGTCATTTAAGGTGGTGTTCCTGTTACAAGACAAAATCAGGCTTTTGGCGACTATGAAAATAAACACCGAGGTTTTTCAGAATGCAGAAGACAAAGTGTCGTCTCTAAAATAGGGAAGCCTGCTCATCACACACAGGTTAATATAAAATACTATAAAAATTAAAATGTTATTTATCTTCAAAATGGAAAGAATTTCAGGAATATCAAAGATTTGTTTATTGTCACATTATTTTGAATCAATGTGCCTTGTCAGCTTGCTGTCAGTGCTAATGAAAAGAATAAAACCAACTAGAATACATCTCTATATTTGTTTACAGTAATATTTTTTTTCACTTGAAAGCATTTGGTAATACAAGATATTAAAACATGTTCAGAAGGTAGTATAGTTACTTTAAATTGTACTTAAAATACTCTTACAATATTTTTGATAGAATTCATTATGTGCTGTCCAGCTGAGTCCCATTCAATCTGCATTTGATCCAGTAAAAAAGATGAAAAACATCTCTATATCTGAGGAAGGTATAGTAACACAACTCACTTAAGTTCTTTGTTATACATAAATTTGAATGACAGAATATACCCACTGTGTAACATGACTTGTGTCTTTTGGCATCAGTGATTCTCAGTAAGAAACAGTAATTCTATACATTAATATTTCCTGTAAATATAAGATGATTGTCATATAGCATGATGTTAATGGTTTTATAAATGCCTTATAACATATATTCCATTTTCATTCCGTTCCTGTATTAACTGTATGTGTCACTGTATGTATAACTGTATGATGTGGACAGGTATTGCTCGCTATCATTACATATTTCCAAAGTCATTAGTACTTACTCTGGTGCCATTTGTAAGATGCATTAGTGTTCTTAATTATTTCATTTTCTAACATATCATGTTTCTTGATTTTCCCACCTTTTTCTTCTTTTAAAGTCAATTTTGTGTGTTTCACAGACCTATGGTCATGAAAACAAGCAGTTTATTTAAATATTTATTCAAATGAGCCTTTCTCATTGGAAGTTCCCCCTGTAATCTCTTCAGTTTCAGAAAGCACTGCTCAGTTTCTAGTGGCAGAAAAACTAGCAAGTACACCAATTGCAGAGGGTGAAATCCTAGCAGCCATGGACCATGTGAAGCCAGCCAGCCAGCCCTCACTGCTTAGAAGGGCTCTATGTCAAGGCAGGAGTACTTTTTCCATAGAAGAACAGAAGATTTTCCAGTCTCTGGATCGTCTGAATCAAAAGCTACAAAGTAAGTTAGATAATAAATAGAATGCTACATCAATTGATTAAATAACTTTATATTTTGTTGCCAAAGATTTTTTTTTTTTGTTAAAAACAGGAATCTTGTAATAGATATATTTTCTGTTGTTATTGTTGTTGTTGTTGTTATTATTTACTAAATGTAGCAAACTGTATCAAAATCAGGAAACTCTTCTTTAAGTCAATGAAATTAATTTCAAATAATGATGACTTTGTCTTGGTAAAAAGTAACTCTAAATGTGATGGGAGGACACCTTCAGAAACTGGCTCAGCCTAACTATAGATGTTGTTTTTAAGAGATGTTTGTCAAAATTGTTCCTTCAAGGTGTATCAGGTGTATCAGGTGCATCAGCCTCACTTGAAAATCTGTTCCAAAGCTTATCCATCTTAAATTTTTTGCAATTCTTTTTGCAAATTATTGCCCTCTATGTCATACAGATTTTCAAATGTAGCCCTTTATAATGAATGGCTTTCATTTTCTTACTTCTAATTTTTAGAATGTTCCTCTTCTCCATGAATTCTGAAAGGCTAGAAATAAGGAGTTCTAACATTGCTGGAGATAAATCTAAATGCTTAAGTAAATATTACTTGTGCAACCATTTTAAAAATATCAGACTTGTCTAAGTGTTCTCTGACTTGTTCTTCCTTTATGCCAGGTGGATTTCTTACCTGCTTTATACTGGTGCTCTTTATATGAACTTGCCAATCACAACTTCCATTTTGCTGAAGAATGTGGGTGAAAAGTCTGTACTTGTTCTTGATAATTTTTTCACCAGTAATTAATTAGCGAACACTTTCATTAGCCATCCTATGATATTACACTTGAAGAACAAACTTACTTCTTGAGTCTCTTGCTACTTTAGGATTTGCTTAGACTGATGTGATCATACAGGTCTTCCATTAAAAATTCACATCAGTTTTGCATAGTTTCAGTATTTTGTGTGCTCCATCCTGTACTTGAAATCAGTGCAGATCTTATGACTTAGTCTCTTCTGCTTGGCTGCTTGGTTTTTTATATGATTGGAATAACTGCTTGCCATTTGTGCTCTACATGGAATTGCCAGCTCTCCTGAATTTTACATTTTCCTTGCACTTTCTTCATATAAAATTTAACATGCCAATTATTTGAGTTTATTAGAATGTGCGTTCTTAAAGTCCATTGATTTCACTTTACTATTCCACTACTGTTTCTTCTGGACTGCACCATTTATGGTCAAGTTACCCAAGTTTACCCCCTGACTGACTGGAATCAAACTAAACCAGGGCCTATCCATATATTTCTACATTGCATGGTGAATATTCTGACTAGGAAAAAGGTTTTCAGTTTCCTATAGACTGCAACAGCAGACAAAAGATCTTTGCAATTGTTTAGAAACTTTATGCAGCTGTAGCTTACAATTCTTGCTCTGTGAAACAGTGGTTCAGAATTTCATTTTATTATAACCTGTGGTTATTGCTTCCAGGCAAATGTAAATTTAAAAATTCATTTTTTACCAGAGAACTGTTTCAGTATGATGTGCTTAGGTTAAGAAAGTAGATGTGAAAAGAGAAATATGAGCATGTAAAACTAAATTTCTCTATAAGTCACAGAGAACCGACAAAGAAGGGAAAGGTAAATTCAGCAAAAGAACTGGGAGCAAGAACACAAAAGTTTTCAAAGTGTGAAAAGGAAAACTGTAAGAAAATACATAGCAATATGGAAGAAACAGTGAAAGAATCATAGGAGTTAACAGATTGCAAATGAAGTAATTGTNGCGGTGAAAGCAGTCCAGATGAGATCCTCCTTGAGCAGTGAATACAGTTCTATGAAGTGAGATAGTCCTATATGAGAGTCCAATGGCGAAGAAAAATGTGTTCAGTCTTCCTCTGTAGAGAAATCCAGTAGAGAAAGAGAAAACAAGCAGGGTCCCCTGGTACTCCAGTCCTTTCGGAGCGGTGTCCTCGGACCAAACTGCCTGCTCACTGCTGTTCCCCCCAGAGAAACCTGCTGCCTCCTTTGTTTAAGTCAAGTATCCATAAAGTACCCAGCCATCAGTTACCTAGCAAACCACCAGGAAAAAATTCCACAAACACAAAAGAAACAGATCCAACCCCCAACAGAAAGTTAGTGTAATACGTATGTATCTCAGAAATTTAATTAGCTTGCCTAATTATTTGGGGATTAAAATTGGTAATAGGAAGCTGGGAAATTTTACAGGTAGACTTACATGGAAGTACTTGTAAGTAAGTAAGTTAGTGTTGTAGGTATTTACATGTCATAACAAGTACATTGCTTTTCTAAACTGTTATCTTTTTGCATCCCTTCTTTTGGCTTTGTTTTCACATTACCAAATTAAAAGCCATGTAGCGTTATATTGGTCTTCTTAATGAATAGCAGTCAATTACTAGCCAATCTACATCCGGAATATTTGTTGCTGGAGAGTAAATGGCATTCTTTTCTCTAGCTTTAGATGTCTTTATTGGTACTAAATTTATTGTTCATATACTATTTAGATGCAAATTTTTAAAATAGAGATATGGCCTATACTTCAGCAGCTGTTGGTAGGGGAAATAAAACCAGTACTACTAAATTACATTTTCACAATCTTCAGAAAGTTTTGAGTTGAATATTTGACTGTGAATCTTATTTTTATTGAAGTATTTTGTTTATTTAATATTCATTGTATACATTCATGCTTTTTTCAGATGTTCAAAAAGCCATTACCAGAAACCCATTTGCTTTACATGTTTTGCAGATAAGCAACCCTTAGTAAGTATTTAATTTAAATGTGTTCAGCTTTAATTTCTACAAACTAACCTTATGGCTTATTTTATTGTAAAAATGTAATCGAAAATACTGATATCAATCTGTTCAGCTGGCTTGCCCTATTTTCTGTTTATGTAAAAAAAGTCTCAACAAACATGAACTTTAGATTACTGTAAACAGGCTTTAACAGTTTATATCAGACTGCCTCATCCTCTGGCTTCATTTTCATTTTGGTATTTGAAGACATTTGCCAAGTCCAGGAAGTCCCAAGAACTTTTAAGAAACATTTAATTTAGCAGGGTCCATTTTGAAGTATATATAACTCAAATAATTTGTATTTCTTAACAATGTAGAGAGAAAATAGATAATTACGCCATGGTAGTTCATAAAATAATTGTTAATTTCTTCAATAGGTATTTGTATTTTATATCGTATATTGTAGATCTTGTTAGCTGGAAACAAAATATGATACCTGGAATTTAAAGAAATGAATAGGCATATGAGTGTCTGAAGTACAAAATATACTTTTCAAAAGTTCAGTGTATGATGCAGGAGCTAGTATTTATAATTCTGTATCATCAGTCTTCTCCTATAATCTAAATTTACACTGAAGAAAAATTATAGATATGACCATAGACTTAGAATCATACAATTGTTTTGGTTGAAAAAGTTCTCTCAGATCATCAAGTCCAACCATTAACCCAGCAATGCCCAGTCCATCCCTAGCCCACATCTTTAAATGTCTCTTCTACACATCTTTTGAATACCTCCAGGGATGTGGACACCACCACTACCCTGGAGCATGTTTCAATGACTGACAACCTTTTCCAAGATAAAAATCATCCTGATATCCAATCTAAACCTCCCCTGCCACTACTGGAGGCTGTTTTCTCTTCTCTTGTCCCTTGTTACCCGAGAGAAGGGACCAAGTCCCACCTCGCTACAGCCTCCTTTCAGGCACTTGTAGAGAGAGTAATGTCTCCCTGGAGGCTCCCTTTCTCCAGGCTGAACACCCCCAGCTCCTTCAGCTGCTCTTCATAGGATTCATGTACTGGCCCCTAGAACTGAGCACAGGATTGGAGGTGTGGCCTCACCAGTGCTGAGCACAGGGGGACGGTCACTGCCCTGCTCCTGCTGGCCACACCAGTGCTGATCCAGGCCAGGATGCCATTTGCCTTCTTGATCACCCGGACACACATTGGATCATGTTCAGCTGCTGTTGACCAGCACCCCCAGGTCCTTTTCCAGGGTGCAGTTTTCCAGGCACTGCCCCCAGCCTGTAGCACTGCCTGTGGTTGCAGTGACCCAGGTGCAGGACCCAGCACTTGGCCTTGTTGAACCTCATACAGTTGGCCTTGACCAACCTTTTATCATCAATCCAGGCATCGATCCAGATTGCCATGCAAAGCACCAGCAGATCAACACTCCCACCCAACTTGGTGTCAGCTGCAAAGTGAGAGTGTATTCATCCCCTAATCCAGATCAGTGATAAATAACTGGCCCCAGCACTGAGCCCTTGGGAAACCCACTTGTGACTGGGTGACAGCTGGATGTGATTCCAGGCACCACCACTTTCTGGGATTAGCCAACTAGACAGTTTTTTTACTCTGTGAGGAGCGCATGCATTCACACCATAAGCAGCCAGTTTTCCAGAAGACTGCTGTGGGAAACTGTGCCAAAGGCTCTACTGAAGTCCAGATAAAGAATATGCACAGCCTTTCCTGCATCCACCAAGTGGGTCACCCTATAGATCTCATAGAAGGAGATCAGGTCAGTCAAAGAGAACCGGCCTTTCCTAAACCCACGCTGGCTGGGCCTGATACCCTGGTGGTCCTGTACATGCTGTGTGATCACACTCAAGATGATCTGCTTCGCATACTGCATGTACTTTACTTGGTAAGCTGTTACCAAAAATGTTAAAGAAAATATTTTTATTCATAAGGCTTTTGCAACTCTCTGAATTTGAGACTGAAACACCCCAGGAAGCATACTAAACCATCCTAAATCCAGCTACTAAATTCAAAATTATTGCCTGGTTTTGAAGTGAGACTCTGAAAAGACCATGGTGCATCAGTGCCTTTCTTGTGAATCTCAGTAATAGGTGTGACTTGGAACCTCAGATTACTTTCTTCTGCCTCCTATCTTATAAATTTAGTTGTTTATGGCTAAACAACTTGTAAGTTTTGCTTTTTTTCTGCACATTTACCTTTATTTGATCTAAGTGTGTTTTAATAATGCATTTTTGAGGTTTTTCTCTGGTCCTTCATGGTCTGTCCTACATTAAAAAAAAAAAAAAAAAAAAAGGAAACAAAGCTGTTCCCCTCACCAATGCATTTCCCTGGCTTTCAGTAGACAGAATTCTTTCTTGACTGACTGGTCTGTGACAAAGCTTTCTCTCACTAATTCATCTACAAGATTTTTATTTCATGAATAAGATACATACACTAGATATTGCTCAGGCTGTCCAGTCTCTGGAACTGTAAGTTCACTGATGGACATTTAAGACTCTTCTTTCACTACAAGTATATACTTACACACTGAAACAGGTTCCCAGCAATAGATATACATTCAAATCTCAGCCACTGGTTTGGAATTCTTCTTGATGATAAGAATGACTGTCATACAAGTACCCAGCTGCAGAAAAAGTACAGATGAATGAGATTTCATCAAATCTGCTGGGAGAAACTATGGGGTTTAAAATTTTTACTTCACCAAGAGAACAACCTGTTTCAGCTCTCCTTGTTTCAGAGCACTCAGATAAAAGATGGATATTTACTCAGTAATTTCTGTGAAAGACCTTGTACTCTGTAATGCCAACCTCTAAGTCCAGATGAAGGTATGTAGTTGATTACAGAATGGAAAATAGATCACATACCATCAAATTATGTTTCTTGAATTTTATACATAATCACATTTCTGTTTATATACATGCATATCTCATTATATTCTGTTTTATTATAGAGTATTCAGCAATACATGTCCTCCCTTGGGTGAGCCCTGCAGTAACCTCACAGCAGTACCAGAGTACCTCCAGCTGGCAACCCACTGCAAATATACAGGAGACACTGACATTATCTGCTACAGGATCTTGTGGCTTTATGTACTTTGTATTCAGTGTGTATACTGTTTGACACTACAAAATTAGCAACAAAATTAAGAAGAAAGCAGAAACTCAAATAACGAATGTCAATTGACTGGTAAACATTTTTAGGATAACTAAGTCTATTTTATTCTGCACTTTATTGTAAAACCAATTTTTAAAAACCCATCTGAATTGTTATGCCAGTTCTGGATTAAAGGCCTTTTGTTAACCAGCATGATACCTAAATCTGTGAAGTTAGTTAATTGCTAAGAAATGGTGACTTTTTAACTTCTTCTTTTTACTTCCTCTGCTGTTTTGATAAAAAGTAGATAAGCATTCATAGAATCATAAAATCACAGAATCATTTCAGCTGGAAGATCATTGAGTTCAACCTGACGCCACCGTGTTTACCACTAAACCAAGTGTCCACTTGCCACATCCACATCTTTTTTTTTTTTAAACAAGCAGAATGAGTCAACAAATTTAGGCTGTAATTAGCTGCAAAAAGCAATAAAAAGAATTTACAAAATCTGTTGATTTATAACTCCATATTGGATGCCTGGTTTTCTGTTCATACCTACACAGTAACAATTCTACGGTTTGTCTTGGGGGTTAAGCATTCCTGTTCTTCCACCAGAGCTGCACCACATCCTCACACAGTGTTACTGCTAGTCTTTGAAACAAAGTGTATGGAAGCTTAGGAAAGCCTTATTTCAGGAGTGGACTCAGTGCCATAAGAGTGCAACCACAGGAACATCTCCCCCCATTTAGAGACTGGTATTCCATAAATGGAATGCATCTTCCCAAAAGAAGCTCTTAAGTGATCATTTGGCAAAAGTATTTTAGAAACTTTGTTGTTCCCCATCATACAAAGATCATCATATCATTGTCTTTAAAAAGTGCTGCCATTGCTTAGGAAGGAACCAGCCTGTAAGAAAAAGAGAAGAGCAAAACGTGTGCCCATCGTAACAACAGACAGTTTCTCAGGGTTTAGAGCTATCTGCTGGTGCATTGTGTCAGCCAAGACTTAGGTGAACTACATATAGCAAATAGCAGCTTAAATTTTACAAAGAAGGTTTAGGGAAAGATTGATTTTTTTTTCAAGAAAATATTTTGAAGAATGGAATAATAAATAATATTTCTCTAGCTAGGCATTGCAACATCTTTGGAGGAAAAATCTGGCTGAAAGGGGCTGACTTCAGTCTGGAGACTGTTAAGGTAAACTGTATTTAAACATCAAAATTGCAGAAACTTGGTGTCTTATGACCACTGTTGCCACCTGTTCTGACAGTTCTGCCAGAAAAGGGAAACTATAGCTGAAGTCCACATGTCTAAAGGATTTTGATGTGTGTTAGTACTTACTTGGTCTTTGGTGCTCAAATAAATGTAGAATTCCCAGCAAAAGGCATGTAACAAACTAACAAGGAGCATTTTGAGTTGGAACTCAAAATTGGTTTGCTCTGAAATACTGAGCCCTTACATCTCTATTTGTCAGCAGTCCCCTGTGACACTCCAGTATGGTGAGGATCTCATATTTAAATAGCGGGCGAAGGTTTCCCAACAGAGATTAAGAGAGAAGAAAGCAAATAATCGAAATACCAGAGGCCATGGTAGTGGCTAGTCAGCAAGCCAAAGCAGCAGCTTAACCAGATTTCTACTCCTGGGTGGCAGTTTAGGTGGCAAAAATAAAGCCCATGAGTCAACTTCCTCAATTACCTGAAGACATTCTTTCAAAAGCAGGTGCTGCATTTACTTTCCCAGGAAAATAATTTCAAATTAGTTTTTTGACTTAGTTTTTAGATTTAGGCTTCAACTCAAAGGTAATAACCTTGTTTCTGAGGTCACTTTGGCTCTTATGACAATAGTGAAGTATAATTTTTGTTTCACTGTCTAAACAGGGTGACCCTTGGGCATCAGGGATGTACACTATGAGAGCAGGCCCAGGGGCAGCAGCTGGATTCTGAGCACTTGTGAAAAGCCAGAGCAGAGCCTCATGAGGGTGTCATTGACAAGCAGCCTCCTGTGCACAGACATGGCCAGGAGAAGGCCAGAGTTAGAAGAAGTGGTCTGATGTTAACACAACCTTTATGCCCCATCAGGGCTTAACAGAGCGTGAAAGAACCCCTACCCTACCAAGGTCCTCCTTTACCTTCATCACCTGTGTAGCAGCCTCCAATGCCGCCAGGAAGAAATTTATCTACCTCTATATCTGGGAGGGCACCACAGCAAATAGTCCCCGTCTACTCCAGCACCTGCAGCTAGGCTTTAGGATGGCAGGAGCCAACATACGTGAGGCCTGCCACTGGCATTGGAGGCAGAAGTGACAGGCATGACAGTGCTGTGGATGTGAGAGAGAGGTGCAGCTACAGACACGTGGGGACTGTTACAAGTCCTCAGTGCTGACAGGGACAGGCAGCGAGACAGTGACTGGGCTGCAGAGGGAGCTGCCAGAGTGGCCTGGGAGTTCTGAACAAAGCTCTAGGTCTCCTTTCTCTTCTGGAACTTTCTTCCAGCCAGGGTCATTAGACTGCAGGGTCCTTGCCTATGCTCATTGATAAGGTCTTAGCGCTGGCAAGAGCTGCAGAGGTAATGGGTGGGAAGAAGGGGACTGGGAGAAGTCAGGGACCCTCATCCTCCAGCCACTGATCACAGTCAATTTGCTTTCATGGGGAAAAAAGTAATTTCTTTAGCTACCAGACTCACAGGTAAAAGAACTGCAGCCTTGTGAAGGGGGAAGGCCTTTGCAGAACTATTAGTGACATCTGTAAAGGATGTTTGAAGCATTTTGAACACTCTGTTTTGCAGCCAAAACGGGCACAAGAAAACCCTTATGACAGTGTTTGGGAGCAGCCAACGTGTGTGTAAAATTGCAGCAGTGACTGTGCTATACAACCACAGACTGCTACGAGGGTGCATCAAAGCATCTGAGATGAAAGGGCTACCTCAAAATATGCATTTGCCTGTGTAAGGCCAGTATAGAGTACACAAGTCTTGAATTGTGAGGCAGCATCTTTGGTAAAGCCCCTGCTGGGAGGAGAACCTGACCGATACTGTCAAATTCTGCAGACACAACAGGAATGACAATGCACAATACAAAAGACACAAGAAATACATGGGCCGAGTATCACCTGAAACATGGCTAGTGGTGTGGGAATGACCGGATTTACTTCTCACCAAATACACTAAAACACATCTGCTCCATCAAGTAGACAGGAGGTGTCATATCATTTTTCATCCTCATCATAATATTAATAATCATCCCTCTCATGATGATTCTTTCTCTAATACCATTGCTTTTAAAAGAGAGAATTCACCCAAAATGAATTTAACCCCCTATAACCAAAGATGACTCCACAATATTTTTAGAATTGTCTTTGAAATCATAGCTACATGATTCCTGCAATATTGAATAGAAATCCCAAAACAGCAACAATGGTGGCAGTGATCCAGGATGACTAAAGTGTCTGTGGGTAACACGAAAATACATATAAAGTTTCTATTAAAATACATATTAAATTTGATCTTTTTTTGAGAAGGAAACAATTGTCTAACATTTGTCTTTAGTATGGACCAAGTACTTT